>JABCMJ010020474.1:0-12878 GCA_014822125.1 Arbutus unedo | reverse complement strand
GGGGAGCTTTCCCCCCATCCAATCGGCCCCTAATAGATGATGATATAAAAACTTACTTGTCATTAAGAAATAAGACTAAAAATTAAGTTTCCCTTTTTAATTTTTTTAAAAAAGGAGAGAGTGTCGTATGTCATGCGTGCTTAGTATGTACGACAGATCTATTAAACACAGTATACGTATCCTTTTACACTATTCCATGTCGTCAAAGGGCTATATCAGAATCGAGAGAGATTCAAGTTCAAAACGGAATTGAGGAACTGCTACAAACAGAATCACATAGGAAGAGGAAGAGGACTAATACATGCACAGTTAAAACTAACAACTATCAACAAAGAGCATTGAGCTACTACTAACTGTAAAAATGAGCATTTGAGTTTTGCATGGACAAAGAATTCATCAGAAAGAAGAAAGCCCAGCCGCTTGTCTAAACTTTTCATAAGATACCCAAAACACAAATTGCCAAGGCCCCAGCCTTGCCCAGGTAGGAAAAAACCCCTTCCAAAGGGCTCCCAACCCTTCAACCCTAACCGTCTTCACAAGACAATGGAAAGAGTTCCTATACTTAACCTCTCCTTCATTGCTAACTATCTGATTCATCATCCTCGTTTTAACTACGTCAGCCGGACAACTCAAAGCAGTCGCCGAAAGACCAGACGCAACAGAGGCCAAGGTGTGTGCATAAATGTTGTCACCCGCAATCTGATTTTGGATAATAAAACGTTTTGCGTGGTCATAGCAAGCTAATTCTCCCATGTTCACTAAAAATGCTCTTTGGACATTTGGGAATACCCCTTTCCAAAGCCCGGCAAAGCCTTCTGTTTGTAAGATCTTACTTAAAGCATCGAAAGGGCCTGAGTACCTAGGTTGGAGACCTTGACTTAGCATACGACCATCTGCTTGCATCCTCACCTTAATGAGATCAGCTGGGCTGGCAATTACCTGTTCTATTACAGGTTCGGTACAGAATTATGATATTTTCCAAATGTAAATAATATCAAAGAATTGCAAAAGAAAAAAAGCAAGTTAAACCACGAGGCAAGTAGATTTCAAGGTGAAATGATCATTGAGCTACCAAAATGGTCCTAGATTTCATAAATAATGCATTCAACAAAGACAATGCGTGAATTATTTTCCAGCACAGATGCACTTGATCAATGAAGATGGATAAAGCTGTTGGGTTTGGAGCTCCTTTAAGAGTAAAGCAGGTATCAAGTATGCATTTGACGTATGAAGATGCCCAAAGCTATTAGTTTTCAAGGTCCTCCAATAATAAAAAATATGCCACCGTAACTGAAACAATTACCAAGCCAAAGCTGAGCAAAAAAAAAAAATTACCAAGCCTAAAATACAGAGGAAAAAAGTGCTTCATATGAAAATCAATATCGCATGCAAGACAAATAAAAACGCTTATTTTATGTGAAAATATGGAGATGATGGTTGCCTTTTGTTTATTAGGCTATATGTCTGTTTAACCAATGAACAGGTCCACATATTCCACTTCCAACGCCTGTCAAACTCAAGGCAACTGAAGAAGGATGATTGCTTACAGCTATGTTCTGAAGTTTTGCATATGATATAAGGTGTGAGCATCATCCAGCACTAAATCTCCAAGGGAAACTCTTTCAGTATGATCAAAAGATTGAAATGCATGCCAAAGCTAAAGGCAGGTAAGCATGAAGCTTTGAAAGACATCGCAACATATTCAGGACTTGTGCAGGAAGAACTCAAAACTTACAAAACTCTGCCAGTCAAGAAACTATAATATGAGTTATTTGTTAGAAAATAAAGTAACAGTAAGGGAACCCCCTTGTCAAGAAAGAGTTTAAAATAATTCGAGGAGGAAAAGAGCACTTAAAATCAGTACAAATGGAGGAACCTAAATTTGCAGCAAAAGATGTGGTAGGATAACATAGAGATTTGGGCAATGACATTATGTTACAGGTAAGTAGGACAAGGATCACAAGGACACAAGTGTTATCTATACAGTAGATCCATTAATCTTAAGTTCTTAACACATTGCTGCATAATTGCATTGTCAAATGTCAACTTAAAATTTTTTTTCCCATACCCTAGCCCAAGGAAAAGGATGAAGCATCAGATAACAAGGCATGCCTGATTTGCTTCTTTGTAGTTCTAGAATACCAACAAAAGATACAATTAGAGCAATGAAAGCTAATGGAACTTCTATGAGCTTTTTTATTTTTTGTCACACGCCAATGTAGCATGTGCCTATTTCATGCAAGCCTCATTGCTATCTCTTCCCTAAATACACCACATTATTTCATGCTCGAATCAAATGTCAAATGGTTTTGTTCTTTCTTTTTTCTTCTCAAATCAAGCGTTTAAGTAGTTACCTTGAACCTTCTACTACCAACACCACCTAGGTGTGACCACCAAGGTACTCCAAACTTAGTATACTATCTCCAAAGAACGAATTCTTGGGCATGCCTGTCTAGAAATTTCAATTCCCATTCCACTCGTAGAGATGCAGGCATCCAGGGCCCCATGCTTGCAATTAGTTCAGCTCGGGTATGTGTGAGCTGATATGCGTCATTCAGTAAAGACAGATCTTTCAAATTTTCAACTGCTATTATTGTATTTAGAATCACCATAACAAGAAGCATGTTATCGACAGAAAACACCATTAATCAATGACTTTCATCAGACAACCGGACTTGTTCATTTCATTATCTAATTCTGCCCTTGTGAAGCTTGTTTGTTAAACAAGATTGCAGCATGGGCCCGATAAATTTGGTTAGGCCACTGAGAACAGTCCTATATTAAAAATAATGCATATGAAACTTGCAGAAAGGAAAACAATAATCTCAGTATTTACTGTTAATCCCAGAGTAATGAAGTCTGGGCTTGAGGCCACTTGTACACGTTCTATCTTGTGCAGACACGTAACGCTTCTGCATTGGCACTAGTCTGCATTATGATCCAGCATGAATGTTTTCGTACCAATCTGTTTTCAAATTGTTGTTTTTTCAGACTATGGACCTCTTGTTTAGGCACTAGTTCTAGAATGTGGTTGTATTTGGTATATCTGTTTTTCTCTTGCTCGGTGATGGAACAACCAGGAACGTAGGGTAGCGACCACACCCTGAAAACTAGTAGAAAATCTCAAATTAATACCTAGTAATTCATTAGATATTAGCAAAAGCACAAGTGTTTGCAGACACAAATTATAAGAGATCGCTCGCCCTAAAACTGACACGTCAGTCCGTCACTACTATTGCTGAATATATATGCCCTTCTGTGGGGGCTTCCTTTTCTTTTCCAGGTCTTAGGCAACCTAGTTTATCGGACGATCATGTGCACAACATTGGTTGGGATGTGGCAGAAACCTCATTCAAAATCTTCATGCCCATAAAATTCCATATTTGGACCTCCATGATCGACTAAAAATATGAACTAGCCAATCCTAATCCGGAATGGAGTGAAGTATATCATGTATATTCCATCTATGATTCATGTGATCTATGAATCCAAATCCGCCATTTCAAAGCAGTTATTGACTTTAAAATCACAAAATAGTCATTTCAATCAATCCACCAATATAAGCCACGCCTACGCAGCCTAAAATACAACAGATTCAAATAAGAAATAAATTAGGAAAATCAATTTAGAGCAAGTACCTGAGCAATCACGCCGGAAATGCCCCCGATTAAACCCGTGCTAAAGAGAGAAATTGGCCGCTCATCGGGGAAAAATGTGTTCCTCAAGTGCTCATAGCCCACAATCCGAATGGGGGTGTAGAAAAGATGTCTGATGATCGCCGGCGTCAAGCCCTTGTACAGCCCTAGCGAGCCTTCGCTTCGGACGATATCGGCGGCGACGCGGAACGCTGAGGGGGGCCGGCGAGCAGAGGAGGAGAGAGACTCGCCGCGGAGCTGAAGCCTCGTCTTCGTTATGTCTATCGGAAACGTCGACGTCTCCGCCACCATTGCCGAAAGCGACGTCAGAAAAACCTTCATTCGAGCTCCTCTCTCTCCATCGTCTTCTCTCCCCTTCATAGTTCCGCACTGGTTTGACTCAGATTTCGCCACTACTCATTGAGTTTCATAACGGCGTAATTTACGACGTCGTTTCGTTCTTCATATTACCTATGAGCATCGCTACAGGCTACAGGCTACAGTCTCTGGTTTAGTGTATAAATATAAACACAAACCCCACTGTTCAAATTTGGAACCGCGGCAAATCCATCGATTTGATTGTCTGCACTCTCATCTTCAACTACAGGGCAATCAGAAACCCTAGACGCTCCTATAACGTATATACACAATTACGTTATATATATGCATACGTTTGTGTGTATATCTATACTTTAAGTCAGGGTTTGTTATAGATATACATACTACTGCAGTTGTTTGCTTTTCGATTTGAGCTACTTACTGGTTCTGTAGTTTGCAATGGTCGTAGACGCGACGTCATCGATTTGCGATTTGGGGATTTTGGACTCTCTAAACGGCGACGATGTTCAAGAAATTATGGAGAGCTGGAATGGCTACTGCTTCGCAACGGAATCTCTGCTGAATGGCGAGGGTGATCTTTCGTTTGGGTCGAAATTCATTGCGCAAGCTCGCACTCTCTGCAAGCACGGTCTGGAGTCTCTAGTAGAAGAACATTTCACTGGCTTCCTAGAGGTTTTGCTTCCTTGGCATTTGTTGCAAAATTTTATTTTGACGATTTTCGGTCACAATTATGATAAATGGGATGGGACTTTTTTCATTATTTCACACATTGTTCTAGTTCTTTAATTGGCTTCGCATATGTTTGTTGTTGTTCCATAACTTTTGTTAATAGTTCTCATTGCAGAAAGATAAATGAAATGGTTTTCCGTTAGATACATACAACTCAATCCATTACAAATTTCAATGTGATTCTCGGTCTTATACAAAGAAAGTCGTGGAATAGAGTGTGCATTTACAGCAGTGTGATGATGTTTCAGAATTACAGTGTTTTATTATTACAACTAAAGATAGATCATGTCGCTTTTTTCTTTTGAGGCGAACAATTCCAACCAGTTCACCCTATCAACCAGTTCAAAGGCCTCCAGATATATGCAACCATCCACAAACCCCACTTAGCCTTAAATGTTGTTGCAGGCTGGTGACAATCGAACATGTGACCTCCCGGCAATACCCCATAGTGGAGATCCCATGTTAGACCCCCTAAGCACAGTCACCTGTGCGGGTTAACAAAAAAATTATTGCTAACCAACAATTACGTCGAAAGGACATTCTATGTATACTGGAAGGTGAAACTTTTACATTGAAATACACCATGAATTACACCTATTGGTAATTTTCTACGGTAGTACTATTTCAGACAATATATCCTTCTTCATATGTTGGACTTCCAATACTTTTATGATCGTATGCTTTGCTTTTTGTTATTTTGGTACAGGAAACTTTCGAGAAGAATGGAGCATCGAATTTTTGGGGACATTTTGATGTTTTCCGCAATTTAGCAGCTCTAGAGATGAGCATAGACCCTGTATGTACATGTGACAATCTCGCTATGGTTTGCTGCGTAAAATTATATTTGTTTACCAGCTTTATTTACCGTCAGAAAAATGCATAATGGATAAAGATTTGAAACTGCTTCTGTGTTTAAGATGTTGCTGGTTTGTTCAACAACTAATCGGTCACATGTTGTGAAGTTCAGAAGTTTAATATCATATCTTTTGGTTAGTCTGCACAATTCCACCTTTGGAATGAATGTTATAGAGCATTGTTTACAGATGTGAACTAACATCCAAAACTCCCTTGGTTTTTGGAGTGTTATTCAAAATTTCAAACCTTCACCTTAAAGTAACATTTAAATCTACTTGTTTTCATGGAAAATTGTTTATCTAGACCAAAAGTCAGAATTTCTACCATGAGGACTGTAAGACAGCACCTTGAATTTAATTGCTACTTTGAATATAATTCCTAACTCTTGACACATTTTGGGAGGGGAGAGGATGTCTTTGCAAGGAGTATAAATCCACGTTTAGGCCAGGCTTAAGGTAAGCCTTCTTTGCTTCTTCAGCAGCTCAGGAAGCTATTTGATGATTGATAATTGATAAAGAGGAACAATGTTGAACTGGCACGGTGTTGGTAAAAAGCAAAGCCTGGTGGTGTAAATTTCTGGCCCCTTTGATTTCGAGTAGCCAGGGAACTAGGGTTTGGTCGGTGGTGTGTTCGGGTTTCTTAGTTGGTGACATGCATTGCTTTTAAGTTGTTTAGTTCATGGGGTAGGGATTTCATGTAGGGGCCATGTCCGGTCTTGTAATTTAAATATTTGATTTTGTGAAAATTTTGAGAATTTGGGAGACAATAATGTGATTTTTGGGATGTTGTGGATTAAGTCTGAGATTGGAATAAGACCTGGGGTTAAAGTATATTTATCCCATTAATCTATATTGCAATACACAACGGTGTGAGGCTCTCCAAATACATTTTCACAACAACGAGTGGAATTGTTTTCATCTAATGACTGAAATTCACTACAAGAAAAGTTACAACAATCTTAAGTAGCATTTATTCCTCCCAAAACTTTTGAAATAGTAACAAAAAAGATACATTAATTCTCACAACTCTCTCTCTCTCGCTCTCTTCTCCCCCTCCATCCAGTTTAACACCTTATTTTTCTAATCTAATTAATTTTTATAAATAATTACTTTTCAAGATATAGTACATATGTATTTTCTTCGAAAAATATTGTGTGATCCGAACCAATCTATTTTACAATACACTATGGTGTGTGATTCTACAACCACATTTTCACAAAAATGGATGAGGTTCACTTCAAAAAAGTTACACAATGCAACATGCTAATAGCTGAATTAGAATCCTAACATAGATTTAATGTTGTTGGTAGTGTCGGAGGCACAAGTAATACACTGGTTAATATACAATCGGCATTGTAACTTCATTAGGTTATTTTGAACAAATTACTGAATGTACGGATACCCTAGAGAGCCTACCTACAATTATCGTGAGCGTTTGATCGAGTGTGTGTGCCATTCTTTCCGGATTCTCGAAGGACGTGTGGAAGAAGTATCGATCCGAATATCGAAAGCTTAGTTTGAACTGAGTGGTGGTGCGTTCGCAGACGAATCAGAAGGATCACAGAATGCTAGGTTTTGGAAGATCGTCGTATTTGAGATAGTATTCTTTTTAAACTAGGGTTTAAAGTTGCTTAATATGTTTTGTGTTCTATTTTGAGGATATTCGATGTTATACATTGGAGATTATTTTTCTGAAACCTTGGAAATTGAGTGAATATCTTGAAACGAGTGTTGTGTAATGATTCTGGATAGATGCTATATCTTGTGCATGGTCATGTTGAGAGGGTTGGAGTCCATGTGCATAGTGAAGTGTTGTGGTCGTGATTATCCTATACTGGTTCCCATGGATAACCGTCGGTGAAAGGCCGTAAAAAGATACTGGTCTCCATGGTTCTCATAGACAGCCGTCAGTAAAAGGCCGCAAAAAAATACCGGTCTCCATGATCCGCGTGGACAGCCATCGGTGAGAGGCTGTAAAAATATATTGGCTGTTTGTGTGATTTTCTCGGTTCAAATCTATAAAAAGTTGGAGATTGGAACAAGTATAGGTTCTAGCATATGGTGTGTTGGTTGCCGGAGCGTGGTAGCTGGTAGGTCTCATGAATTGCGTGTGCTTCTCAATTGTAGAAAGGATAGTACAAAGTTTTTGTGAAGTGTGTTCTTTGTACAAACTGAAAACCTATAATTTTTGACATGAGATGTCTTAAACTTCATTAAACAATAGTTTAACTTGCATCCTATAAGAGTTTCGGCTTATGTTGTTGTTACTAACTCTTTTTCATGTATTGATGAGTTGGTGCCAAGCAGCTGCTGAGTAGTGATAGGAGTTAAATATAGAAATTTTATTAGACCATGATTGTTGGCCAATGTGGGCTCGTTTGAAATGGATTTTTTGTTAATTATTTTATTTGGGAACTGATGTAACAGATTTAAATTATTATGGGTTTTAATCATAAGGGGATCATGTTATAGTTTATTTTCTGCTCATATCATGCCCTTGGAGTTTGGGGTGTGACATTTCTTTAGTGGAGTGGAGGAAGGTATGGAAAAAGAGTCCCATGACTCCCATTGTGTTTGATCTGCTGTTTTTTGAGAGAGATGACGAGGACTTTGAGCCTTGGGCATTGGGCATTGGGCATTGGGGATACTGAAAAAAGAAGACAGCAAAAGCAGTGACACTACAATACTGTTTTTCTCTGTTTGGTTATTGGATAGATTTTTATTTTCCAGTAGATTTTACTTTCTTTGTGGGCAAATCTTGTGTCCCTGACATTTTACCCATGTGTAGGTGTACTTGGCTAATGCTCATAGTTGGGTTCTCTCTTGGTGAATAGTGCTTGTCGAAAGGAATGGTTACCTCAGGGTCCAGCTTTACAGTTATTGAGTACTTTTAGGACATTAGAATAGCCTAGTAAAAGCAATCCTGTTCATGTCTTAGTGCTCACAGACATGCATCATATTCATACGATAGCTCTCATTTCCACTGTTCCTGGAAACTTCTGATCTTCTTTGAAACAAACTAACTTAGCTGTACTTTTGTGTACCAAACTTAAGTTGGTACCAGTAAGAATGCAGTTAGTGCTTATATAATGATATCATGATCTCCTTGAATGTTGAAACAGATTAAGAAGGATAGCATTCAGCAAGTGTTATGTAAAGCTTTGGAAGAAATATCAATGGAGAAACAGTATCAAGAAAAATGCCTTTTAATGCTAATTGATGTTGTACAATCATACAAACATAGTACGCATGAGAAGAGACAAAACTCGGGCACTGAAAGACTCCATCTGTTCTCTAAATATCAGTCAATGGTGTCTTCGGTTCTCATGGCTACTCTTCCTCCACATTTTCCTGGTATGGGTTCCAAATATGTTAATTATAAATTTTGCGCAGGAGTACTATTGGAAATTTGCAATATTTCACTACTTTGTAAGTTACCTGTTTGGGTTTGTCGTGTTTTCCCATACATAAACAGAAAAGACTGATTCTCTTGTATTCTTCAATTATCTTATATGGTAACCGGAAGTACAGAGTAATGATATTGTGATTTTTCTCCAATTCGCTATGTTTTTTCTGTCCATTCATAAGAAACTCTCGCTATACGGGCCAGTTTTTACTATCTCACTGCATGCACCTGATTGGTCCTTAAGGTTGTCTTGTTTATCTAGAGAACTCATGAGGAACTCATCATTATGGGGGATTTATGCAAATGTTATTTCTAGACATCATTCAACAGTGAAGTCTAACATTGAATTGCCTGAATTAGCTCCAAGCACGAAATTTATATGGGCATGTACTTCTTAGGGTTCTTTATTGAAAGACGTGCCAATACTTTACTTAATTTCCTTCGAGTCTTACACTGGTGTTTTTGGCCATAAATATAATGTATAAAGTGAGATCATTTTAAATGTCAATAAACAGGTCGAAGATGTGTTATGTGTGTCTCTGAAGTTCTAATGTCTTCCTGACTTCCTTTATCCATCTGTGTGTGTGTAAACTGTAGGTGTCTGTATCTCTCTGATTCTCTCTCTCTGTCCCTATGTATCCATCTGTTTGCTCGGATGTCTTATTTTCCTTTCTTTCTGTTTATGTTTTGTCCACTTCCCTGTTATCTCTTTGCTAGTACATTATCAACTCACGGGAGTATAATGTTTCTAGGAAGTGAGTGTTTGTGGTCTTTGAAGTAGAAAAAATCCTTGAGGCTTTTTTCTGTGAGTTCCATTTTTTGTTCCAATCATAGTTTACCATGCTTTTCAATATGTTTTCATAAGTCCATGGTCATTAGAAATTAGCAAGTTGCTTTGTTACATTGGCTTGTGATTTTTGCTGACATGGGCATAGCGGTGAAACGATTTAGTCCATTCTTTGAACTTCATAGTTCTTAAGCTTTAAGTAGGTATGATACTTATGCAAGCCAAGATATATCTGGGATTTCTCATAATGTTTCTTGTGTCTCATAAATTGTTTCAGAGATACTCCACTGGTACTTTAAAGGAATGCTAGAGGAGTTAAGTATGATTATGGCTGATGATTATGAAGGTGATAATGAATCACATGATAAAGATGATATGGATCTAGATGAGAGAAGTAAACTACCCTACAGAACTGGTGACATGGATGTTGATGGATGCTATAACCAAAAAAGGCTTTTAGAGAACAGCGAAGTAGTGAAAAACATTGGGATTGTAGTCCGTGATCTTAGAAACCTTGGATTTACATCTATGGCTGAAGATGCTTATGCTTCTGCTATATTTTTGCTTTTGAAGGTTTGTGTGTTCTCCTCGTACCCTTTTCCATTCTTACATTTGGAATCTTTGTGTTGTGACGGTGTGAGGGAAAGTGAAGAAAGTATAGAACTTCCTCTGAGTCTTCTCAGTAAATATGGAAGGAAGGGGTTTGGATTGATGGTCAAACTCCTTCAGCTCAATTTGTCACCCCTAAAATTGGGAGGTTTTGGAGGCGGTGTGAAGGAGACTTAGTCATTAGCAATTTTTCCCCATTTGTTTCAAACAAACAGTGAATATGAATGATGCCTTTTTCTTATTAATAAAGTAAGACATTCCTCCTCTACCTTCCATTCTATCCAAAACAATATTACTTCCCTTCCCCTCCTTTTCCCTCTATTATCCAAACAAAAGAAAGAACCAGCGTTGCCTTCCCCGCTTTCTCTTTCTCTTCCCTCCTACTCATGGTTTATTTTTTCTTTCGTTCACTTATCTATGAAATCTAGTGATCTCATCTGTAGTAATCTACTAATACATCTTCGCAATTCTATGTCACTAGCTCTTTTTGTTCGTGGATTTTTGGATTTCTTTGTACTTATCATGGCTGATAGTTATTCAATTTACACGACAGACTACGGTTCACAATCTGGCCGGTGATGACTATAGAAGCTCTGCTTTGGAGTCCGTTAAAGGGTGGATACAGGTTACCCTCATGTGCCATTGCACTATTGATTCTTTTTCTACAATTTTATGTAATTAAAAACTTCATTTGGAAACAGTTTATAACAAATGATGATCTATGTAGCACGGACACTCCTCGGAGGTCCCCGTGCCCGTGTCGGACACTCCAGACACAAGGACACGCCGAAAAACGTATTGGACACGCCAAGTGGCGTGTCCAATTAATTTAATTTATTTTTAAAGGGCGACACGCAGGGGACACGGTGAGGACACGCGGGGGACACAGCGGAGACACATATTGGGACAGGGCAGAAATAGATTTGTTATTTTATTTTTATTTTTTTGGAAAAAATATGTTATTACATAATATACAGGTTAAAATTACAATTAAAGATTTATAATCCTAAAATACTCAAAAAAATCTACGTTTCATCTCCATCCCCATTTCCACAGCGATCTCTGTACAGTGCTATGTTTCTTGCACCAGATATATGTTTCTTTTCCTCAATATATTTAATCAATTCAATCATAATACATTCATCCAGACATTTTTTTTGTTTGTATTGATTGCATTGTTGTTTCCCCGCCGTGTCCATATCCCCTTATTTTCAAAAATCCCGTGTCCCGTGTCCGTGTCTGTGTCCGTATCCGTGTCTGTACCTACGTCCGTGCTACATAGATGATGATAGTGTAGTTCTTGTTCCTTTTTATGACTATAATGATAGTTATTCATCTTTTCTGTTTCCTTGCAATGTGATATTAAGTTCTTCAGCTTTGCTTTCTTTGTAAGTTGTGAGGATGCATTTTGGCCTTATACAGTAACTTATTGATGCATGCTTGGTGACTGTTTAGTTGTACTCGGTAACTGGTTGTTGTACGCTGTTATGATGATTCAGGTGCTGAATCATCATTTATGGGGCATCATTTTCGTACATAGGGAAGCATTTTAAGAATGACTTATCTCTTAACCCTGGTATTGGCTGGCAAATTGCCTTTATCAGATGAAATGAACTGCATATTCAATGGTTTTTCCGCTTTTATTGCTTAAATTTCACTTAGAAGTGGCCTAATGTGTTTTGTTTGTTCACCCACATTGCTGACCTAGATCTGCAAATTACATATTCTGTTATGAACAATGTAGTTTGCATTGTTTCTGTTAATTTTGTGATTTCCCACCATGATATTGCGGATGACATTCCTCTACTAGCATTGAATAGCATGTAAAACAATTTATGATGCTAAGGGGTATCTGCACAGGCTGTGCCTCTGCAGTTCTTGCATGCACTTCTGGCTTACCTTGGTGATTCCGTCAGTACTGATGATAGCCCTTCTTTGGGTCTGAAATCACCTTTTGGATCACGCCCATCTTCATGCTACGCTGGGATAGACAATCCCTCAGAAGGGCTAGTTCGATGGCAGTTGCGGCTAGAGTATTTTGCTTATGAAACATTGCAAGACTTGAGAATTGCCAAACTTTTCGAGATTATTGTGGACTACCCTGACAGGTAATTCCTTGTTCATTCCCAAGCTGACTAAGTAGACTCTAGCACTGTTGATGGCTGAGCAATTGATTCTACTGTTATTGTTGTGTAGTCTTCTAAATGGAAGAATCCATTTAATAGTTCACAGATCCTTAGAATATAAATTGTGCATTACATTTTAACAGCGTTATCTAGAAACTTAAAATGCCAACTGTGGTCCTGCAACCATATCTGATGATTCCAACATGCACTTACATCGGTATATTGCTCCGGAAGCTGGAAAGAAGTTAGTGTACCCCTATGTAGCACGGACGCAGATACGGACACGGATACGGACACAGACACGGACACGGGACACGGGATTTTTGAAAATAAGGGGATACGGACACGGCGGGGACACGGCAATTTTTTTTACATATAGCATATGTGCATATA
>JABCMJ010020473.1:0-10411 GCA_014822125.1 Arbutus unedo | reverse complement strand
TATTTAATCATTTGGGTCGTGACCCGATAAAAAAAAGTGATTCTTAAAAAAAAAAATACACACAATATCTACAAATTGCACGAAACTAGGGTTGCAAGGTATGTGTTTCTACCTCTAAGCGTGTACCGGTGAGAAAAATGGGCGCCGAAAATGATGATTTGAGTGCTCGACAGTGATCTCCCTTCATGAAACCACAATTTCTCTCTCTACCCAAACTCTCCCTCTAACCACTATTTCTCTCTCTCTAACTCCCTTTGTAACCCTTCTGCCGCAGGTGTTGTATGGAAATTTTAATGGACAAGGCCATATAATTTATAGGAAGATATAGATGAGATGGAATTGAATGTGGTCTAGGAATTCAAAGTGCATGGAGAAAATCCCAAAGGTTACACGTGAAAGGGGAAGTACTTAAATGGTTCAAGGTTTTTATAGATTAGTGTGGATGACAACAAATTAATTGTTTTTAGACTTTCTAAGAGATTTTGGGATTTAGTGGAATCACGATAATGGAATTCAATGGTTGTATGTATTTAGGTTCAACGTGAAGGGAAAGTAAGGATAATGCTTTAGATGAGATCACACTAACTTAGGTCGAAAATTCAAGAGTCATGAATTTGATGAGTTTAGTTATAAATAAAAATATGGGTTTGATTCAAAGTTTTCTAAGAAAAATAAGTTACAATTGCACAACAAAATTATTAAAATGATTAAATGCTTAACATTGTTATTATTATTTTTAAGTTTTTAAAAAAATGGTGGGTTGTTATAGGCAAGACGTTGGGTCACCTTTCTCAAGTCGGCTACTTACCAAGCCACCTTCCTCATATTGGCTAGTCGTAGATTCGACCTTCTCGACTTAAATAAAGTGCAGATAACCCTTCTCAGGTTGATCATACTCTCACGTAATTGACACATGTGTCCTGATATACCTTCTGTTTGGTGCCGAACTTAGATGTCCGCGAGGGGAGTAGATGTATTTTCTAAATTATATTTTTATCCTTGTTACAATTATTTTTTTATTGTGATTGCGATGCTATTATTTTTTATTGTTTGATATTATTTTTGATTATTTAAAATATTTTAAAAAAATCTGTTACAATTGAATTTTTTGTATTTTTTCTATTTTTTTGAAAATATGAATTTAGACCCATCCAAAGTGGAAATCGGACCAAACCGATCAAGTCAAATCGGAACAAACCGATTAACCCTGATCCAATTTTTGATTTTTCATTTTCTCAAACCGGACAATTAATTTGGTCCGAATTTATTGGTCAAATCGGATGAAATCGGACCGATTGCACCCATAGTCTGTGATGTATAAAATCTCCGAGGAGGCAATTGTAATTTTCTCGAAAAAGTTCACTGCAACCCCCAAGCGTCGCGCACCTAAAACCCTAGCTGGGGGCCGTGGGTTTCTGGACATCTCACTCTCTCTCCGACCATGGAAGGCCTCGATATGCAAGAACCGCCACCGTGCTTACCCCATGATTCCGACGGCTTCTGCAATTCGATACTCTCTAGATTTAGCAACTCGAAAGAGGAGCACCACCAACACCTCTGCGCAGTCATTGGCGGAATGTCTCAGGAGCTCAAGGATCAAAACCTCCCTCTCACCCCCATCGCCTATTTCGGCGCCACCTGCTCCTCTCTCGATCGACTCTCAGCCGAGACTGAGCCTCCCGCCCACGTCGTCGATGCCCTCCTCACCGTTCTATCTGTGGTCATCCCGCGAGTCTCTGCCGCTATTTTGAAGAAGAAAACCGAATACATATCAGACTTGGTGGTTAGCGTCCTACATTCGAAATCGATAAGTCCTGGCGCAACTTCTTCGGCACTGAAATGCGTTGCACACTTGCTGACAATCGGAGAGAAGTTCTCCTGGCCCGACGTATTGGCGCTTTACAAAATTCTTCTTGATTACGCGACGGACGACCATCCAAAGGTGATGTTTTGTGATTCCCACTTCTTTACTTCCCCGTAGTTTGTTTGCTTTATATCGTTCAAGTTTGTGTGATGGTCCCAAGCAATATCAGCATGGTCCCAACCGGTCGGATACCTCGGTTAAAAAAAAAAGTTTGTGTAATGGTTAATACATGCTTGTTGTAAGTTTTTTTCCATGTCCTGTGATGTTCCCAGGATCTTTGATTCCCGCATTTGCCATGGCTTTATACTTATTTGTTAGTGGAGAATAATGATGGATTTGCGATTGAGGAAATCGTCAGAAAACATGTATGTATACAGCAAAGGACACTTGAACTTAAGTTTGGGGTTGGCTGAAGAAAACACAACCAATATAATCCAAACAATAAACGTTGTTGGGGGCAACTGGGAAGCGTAAGAATTCCAGCAATCTATCAGGGGTGCAAAGAATTGTCTTTTTTTTCATCAAAAATTATGTTTTGGTCCAAGTGGGGATAGCAATTTTGTTCTGCATTTCCATGGAGTTATCGAACGAACACCTAGTACTATAAAAATGATTTTTTTTGAAAGTTCAGGCTGAGAGCCATGTCCAGTTGTACTCTAGGACTATCTCTAACTTGTATACAGGGTGTCCTGCATATTGCAGAGACCGTCAGAGAAGGCAGACGGTCATAGTTATTATGAATTCATTGACATGATTAGGGAATCCTGTTCTAGGAAAAAAGTTTAGTAGTTAAGTCAGTATGATCAAGCTGGATCCCTTTGTCGCCGTTTATGATTTTTTTCCCTTTTCTTTTTGGTTTGCACTGTGCTGTTTGTCTCTTGCAGATTTTCAGTACTCTCTTCGTAAGATATGTTGTATGAATTGATTAGCGACATTTTTTTTGGTATTTGTCAACATATCCTCCTACTTGTAGTTGCTCATGCTGAAAGGCATTATGCAAAGGATTCTAAACACAATGAAATTGAACTATCCTTCCTTACTATTGACAACCACCACAAACCAACACGACTTATCCAGGAAGTCTTTTTTCCGAATAAGCTTCAAACAGGACCCATCACCTTTCAAAGTTGAAAGCTTCTCCTTTGGCCGCTTTCCCTGACCATACATCTATCACTCTCACCATGCCTTCTCTGTACAAAGGAAAAACAATAATAGCATCAATTGGGCCACACACAAAAAACAAACTCAATAGAACTGCTTCTTTCCCTAGTTATCTTTGGAAGCCTGACATCCACCGTGGGCAGTCTGTTATGACACCACTAATATGTTGGTTTACTAACTAATAAAATAAGAGCCACAATTTTAGAAATTGGAGAGCAAACGAATCTATACTTTCCCTAGATAGGCAGCTGAACTACACATGCCATCTGAAGTCAACATTCAAGGCAATGCAAAATGAAAGGTTAGAGAATTGTCTCCCACCAGCGTGAAATAGTAAAATCCGACCTTTGTTTTGATATTTAGGAAGGCGGGATGAAAGAGTTAAAAGCCATTCATTCAAGGCCTCAAGTTGATATGGTCTTTCAA
Source organism: Arbutus unedo (assembly GCA_014822125.1). Taxonomy (NCBI): domain Eukaryota; kingdom Viridiplantae; phylum Streptophyta; class Magnoliopsida; order Ericales; family Ericaceae; genus Arbutus; species Arbutus unedo. Next base: position 6,960 of record JABCMJ010020473.1, on the reverse strand, counting down.
GTACAAAATGTAATAGCAACTAAAAACAAGAATCTGTAACCAAATGAGATTTCTAGTCAAATTCTATTTTTTGATATCGACATCCATCACAATTATGATTAATAGCTTCACTTCAATCTCATAACTGAGTATTGCAAGCATTACAAGGGAATTTTGGTATAAACATTCAACAATAAATTAATCAAAGTTAAACATAAAGAGCCAGACGACACTTACCAATATCTTAATTTTTGCAAACTGTCAAGTCATCATGTCTTCGACCATGAGTCTGTTTGCATGTTTTTTTTATATGCTCCAAAACAAAGAGAAATCAATGCCAGGACTCACTCAGCAAATTACAACTTTCCACAATGAATTTGGAAGTCTATTTTCCAAGTACACTCTACATCTAAATTGGAAAACTAAAGGAAGCAAAAAACTAATAATACATGCTAACATGGTGGGCCTCAAACTTCTCATTCTTGCAAACAAAACAACCATAAGAATATCAACTTACACAAAAAAAAAAAATACAATTGTAACCCATCCTAATTCTCAACTCTGTGAAAAATGACATTAACAGAACCACGAAAAGATCAAATTACTCTGTGATGAAACACTAAAGCTCCATAAAACTAATGAGTCGTGAACTTTTATTTGAGCATTAAGCTCCTCCATTTGCCATTCAGAAATTGTAATTTAAAGTGTATCACAGTATATCCACTGAAGAACTGAATCACTGATAAATCAACATAGGAGGTGAGATCATGCACGTCTAACTTTTTTTCTCCTAATTCTTGGCATTAATTTTGTTTTTCGTTTTTTTAAAAATGATTTTCAAGTTTTTCTCCACTTAATTAAAGATGAACTTTGGTTGTGTTCGGTTGAGTGTTTCTGAAACGATTTTTGGGAAAAAAACTCTGAGATGTTATTTGGTATAAGTGTTTCAGAAAAAATTTGGGAGTTAAATTTTTTCGGCATTTTTTCGGTGCTCTCTCTCTCTTCTTTTATGGAGAAATGAATGTTGTTTAGGAAAAAAGTAAAAATATTTGGGAAAAAAGTTCCCAAACAAGTTCCCAAAAATTTTCTGGGAAATTTGCAACCAAACATTAACTTTTCTTTATTTATAGATAAAGATAGTAAGGGGTGCTATTTTAGTTGCTAGGCTTCTCTTTTTTATACCACGTGTCTAATTAATTTGCAATATATGAAGGCGACCTCTTCCTCACAAGCTTCTTTCCATTTAGGAAAAACTAACATGTTCTACCTGAGTTCCACCTTATACCCAATCCATGTAAATCATTGTCTAAAGCCATGCATCAAAGTTGAAAGGGGAAAAAAAGAACATGTGTAGCAGAGTATTACACAAATGCAAAATTGATACACAAATCCATAGTGGCACATAAATGCATACAATGATGCAAAGTTGATCAAGATGGGGCCTATCTTAGCTCCTCCGCATGACATGCTACTTACGATGCCCTCTCATGATCCGCATTGTACGAAATCTTTCTCCATCGGAAATAGCTCTTTTCTTCCTATGTTCGAGACCTTGCTTTCCGCTATGCTAGATAGGTGTCGGGTGTGCTTTTTTATTATTTCTCGTTCTCGCCGTGCACGTTGGGCCAATATAGCTTTTGAAATTGCATTATCTTTTGATGCCTAAAATATTAATATCTTACCACTATGTTCTTTCATTTGTGTACATTACTATAACATACAATTTTTATTGAGAATACTTGCTTAGACCTTGGTATCTCATTGTCTTTATTCCACACTTTCATGTGGTTTCCTTTCTTTCTTGCCATATTCCGTATTGCTCATTTTGGTTCTTAGCCATAAAGCACCAACACAGTTAGGCATCCGAAGTCTACTTGTCGGACATGTCGAGGTTATGAATGAACAAAATACGCATGGGGCACGCGACGTGGCATCCCCATGTACTATGCACATCTTTTATGGTTGGTAAAGGACACGCCTGAGATGTAGGGGATATATATGGGAACAAGGTGAGGTGGCTTTTAAAATTCTAAAAGCTTTTTTTATTTGAAGGGTACATGTAGGTAGGTTCAACAGAATTGGACCAAAAGGGGACTCATGGATGATGGACCAAGAGGGGACTCATGAAACAAATGTGTATGGACATCGGGATACACCAGGGTTGATAATGCATTCAATATGTGCTATGACCTCTATGTTTAATGATTATAATGAAGGTACAATATCGAAATATATGTTTTGAAAAAATAGTCCGCGTCTTTTGACATGTCTGTGATATATAGGTTTTCAAACATACTCTTCCTATCACGACGTGTCTTATAAAAGCTCGCTCATATTCTGTTCATAGTCATGAATTCTGTTCACACAACTCACATGTGACAAACTATCTTGAAGCAAAATAAAGAATACTGATGTTAAGAGAAATATGGTTGTTCATATATAAGGAACATAGGGGGAACAAAATTGTGTACTTAAGTTGTTTCAACACGCTGGAAAGGAACTTTCCAAAAAAGAAAACTCAATATAAGCTACTAAAAGCTCTATACATGTCCTCACAAACTTGGAATGTCTAAAGAATCGTCCCATTGGAAGTGCATTCTCTTTTTCTTTACTTGCATAGCCTACTTTCTCCTTTCCGTTGATGCTGCCATTTCTTTGTCCTATTCGGAAAAAATAGAAAATACGTGAGAAGAATTTTTATTTTAGAAAAGAAAAATAGAAAAATGTGCTTACCCTACGGAAGTGGGTAAGATTAAGATCATTTCTCTCTCAGATTACAACACTTTCACTTTTCGTCTGATTATCTGATATTCTGCCCGTAAAATTCGAACATATAAGTACGATATCAGCATACTGCCAACATCAATAACGCGTTTGATAAGTGATAAAAACTAAAGAATTAGCGTCTTAAAAAATCATCTTGTCTAACGCCACCCCTTTTTGGTAATTGTTGTGTCTCTGGTCTGTGTTTGTGTCCGTGGTACCTACTTTCTTTACACACCCTTTTTTTTCTTCCTATGAAATATCTTGGAAAATCTTATTCCAGGTTTGTTCCTTCTAATCAATTCCTTTCATACGATTCACGTGTCACAAACCATCTTCAAGCGAAGCAGAAACAACAGCTGATCTTGCAACGTGATGATTACTTTTGTTAACACGAACATGGTTATTCATGTATTAGGAAAATAGAGAAAAAACAGATAAAGAAGTGCATAGTCAAGTTATCTCATTTCCCAGAGAACTCAATAGAAATTACTAATACATTTCCTCATACAATTTACGAAAAGAAATTGATGGCCCTCCAATTCATTAGGTTAAGTAATATTCATCTAGATTTTGACTAAACGTACTTATATGCATGTTTAAACAAAGCTAAAAGAAGAAAGGAATGGTTAAAGAATCTTATAGCATGAAGCGCATTTTCTTTTTCCTTACTTGTAGAGCCTACTTTATCTGATCCCATGGACTTTGACACGACAATTTTTTTATCCTTTCGCAAAAAAGAAATATATGAGAAGAATTTTTATTTTTGAAAAGAAAAATAGTAAAAACGTGCTTACCCTTTGAAAGCAGATCAAATTAAGATTCTGGTTCTTTCGGATCACAACACCGACTTTTTTCTTTTCAAGATATTCAACCTATGAAGAAATTTGGAAGGGTAAATTGTTTTATTAAGTTGTAGAGAAAAATAAAAAGCGTATTTCACATTCGTCAACGTCTGCTAGCTTATTTGTATAAAAAAAGTACGGTACAAAGAATTAATAGGTCATTTGAATATTCGAGTGATAAAAAATCTGTTAATTTGAGAAGTCTTTATCCACCTGTCAACATGAGAAAGAGGATTTCGATCAATGGACATGATGTACTCTTAAACATATAAGAAATGACATATACGTAACCTATAGGGGAAAAAAGACTTGGCCAAAAATTGTAATGTTGTCCATGGCTGCCAAAGGGATTCATGTAGCCAATGCAAGTGATTGGGACAATTTCTTGTTAACTTGAGTTGAGGGGATTGTTAGTGAGATCTCATGAATTCTGGTCTATAAAGTGGACGATTGTAATCTCTGTTCATATAGAAACATGTAGACTGCATTTTCTATAAGCATATAGTTTACATAAACCTTTGGATGGTGCTAACAAACCAAATTGTTGATGGACAGGTTAGGAGACAAGCTCATATGTGTCTTCGCGATGTTCTTTTTAGTTTTCAAGGAACAGGGGTGCTGGCACCTGCTAGTGAAGCTATCACGAACATCTTAAAAAGGTTAGTGCTGCTTGCGGGTGGATCAAATGCAAGTGCTTCAGAAGGGTCCAAAGGAGCTCAGGAGATCCTATATGTGCTGGATGCTCTGAAAGATTGTCTTCCTCTTTTGTCCTTGAAGTTCTCGACTTGCATCCTGACGTACTTCAAATCTCTGTTGGAACTTCGACAACCTGTCGTAAGCAGGCGCATTACAAATACTTTGAATGCACTTTGTCTCCACCCAAATTCAGAGGTTTCTCCTGAAGTGCTGCTGGATCTGTTATGTGCACTGGCTCTTGCTATATCTGCAAATGAGATGTCTGCAGATGACATGACATTCACTGCTAGGCTGCTCGATGTTGGAATGTCAAAGATTTATGCTCTTAACATGAAAATTTGCATAGTCAAACTTCCTCTTGTCTTCAGTGCACTTAGAGGTTTTTTTTCTAATATTTTCTCTCTTTCATTTACTTCTTCTTCCTTGGCAATTGTTTAATTGGTTAATTACATGTAAATTTCTTGGAATTGGTGACATGCACTGTAGTTTGTTCATAATCAGATTTCAGTGACAGCATGAGTGCATGATATAGGTGAATAAATAAGAATGTTTCTCACCTGGTTTTTCTTTTTCTTTTCTCCCAGATGTTTTGGGATTTGAACATGAGGAGGCCTTATTTGCAGCCAAAGAAGCTTTCAAAAATCTAATACATGCGTGTATCGATGAAAGCCTGATCAAACAAGGAGTGGATCATATTATGACAAGTGCAAATTTAGATACAAGAAAATCTGGGCCAACCATCATCGAAAAAGTTTGTGCAACTATTGAAAGCTTATTTGATTATCGCTATTCTGCAGTCTGGGACATGTCGTTTCAAGTCGCTTCAGCGATGTTTGATAAATTAGGTATCTTGTTTATGTGCATGATCTTCTCCGTCAATGTCTTTGGCTTTGTGTCTACGTTACCATGCTACTCTGGAAAGAGAAACTCAAGGGAGTGGATGTGCTGCATTTGTACTTTCAAAACAACCTTTGCTACTATGTTTGATTCTGATTTTCCTATGTTTTGTTCAGACGTATTGGTATTTTGTGATTGCAGATTATCTATCTCACAATAACATTAAAACCTTTGTCTTTCAGGTGTAAACTCGTGTTACCTATTGAAGGGAACACTTCAGAACCTGGCAGACATGCAGAAATTGCCAGATGAAGACTTCCCTTACAGAAAGCAGGTAGATTCTTTGTTTCCCTTCAACCCTTTTCCTTAGTGACATTTATGGACCTTTTCATGTTTGTGATGCTATTCAGAGCTTTGGATTCATATTCTTGTAGAATTGCTTCGAATTTATTAGATATTATATCATTTACTCTGCATCATCAGTCTTGTGTCTGTTTTTATAAGCATCTAAAAAGCGAGCAATGAAGTTTAATGGAAATTGGTATTTTTAGTTTTGAGTAATTAAGAAGTTACATTAAAATTTTCTGAGCTTCAAGACGCCATGTGAACCATCAAGATTAAATTAGATTCTGGGAGATTGTATGGATGCTTTATCTTGGGACGTGCAAATGACTGTCCTGAGGCGATGATGTCCACTTTGTGCATCAGAGGCAGCAATTATTGCTTTGTTGGTTACGAATTGAGCTGGTTTATAAAAGATTGTTTTGATATAAGTTAATACTATTGTACTCTGGTTTGTCTGTAACTTTCTGAATGTTTCCCTGGTCATTGACGTACTGTTGTACTTGTTAATAAGCAGCTGCATGAATGCATTGGGTCAGCCCTTGGTGCCATGGGTCCGGAAACATTTTTATCTGTCATTCCTCTGAAGTTGGAGGATGAAGACCTATATGAAGCTAATGTTTGGCTCTTTCCAATTTTAAAGCAATATACTGTCGGTGCCCGTTTGGACTTCTTTACAGAGTCAATTTTGGCTGTGGTGGAAATTTTAAGGAAGAAATCTCAAGCGGTAGGGTATTTCAATTTTTTGTGGGTATTATGTTATTGATTCCTGTATGTGTTATGCACTTGTATTTTATTTTTGGCAGCTTGAGCGAGAAGGGAGGATTTATTCATCAAGGAGCGTGGATGGACTTGTATACTCTCTATGGTCCTTGCTGCCTTCTTTTTGCAACTACCCTCTGGACACAGCTGAAAGCTTCAAGGACTTGAAGGAGGCATTATGCAAGAATCTTCATGAGCACCCTGATATACGTGCAATAATATGCTCCAGTTTGCAGATCCTCGTTCACCAGAATAAGAGAATTGTAGAAGGAAAAGGTGATCCATCCGGTACTGAAGCAAGCATTCCGAGACAGCAAGCTATGGCCCGTTATACCTCACAGGTTGCAGCTGATAATTTGGATTTACTGAAGAAGTCTGCTTGTGAGTTATTATCTCTCCTATCCAAAATCTTCATGGAAACGTCAAAAGATGTTGGTGGATGCTTGCAGGTACTTCTTCATTGCCTTCTCAATCAGAAAACCCCCCCTTCGTCTCTCCCTTCTTTTTTGTGATTAGATTTCTTGGTGCTCTTATCTGAATTAGTAACATGTTATAGCATATTTTAGTTGACTATAATAACCTGTATGGGCTTAAATGGATAATTTAGATTTTATCTGGAAATGATATTCACACTCTCTTTTGGCCCCTCACTCTTCCTTGTATGGAGGAGTATGACCTATGTAGCACGGACGCAGATACAGACACGGATACGGACACAGACACGGACACGGGACAC
>JABCMJ010020470.1:0-10981 GCA_014822125.1 Arbutus unedo | reverse complement strand
ACATTGCAGTAGGTTTTTAAGGAGTTTGATATTTTAAGAGTTTAATCATCTGGTATTTCACTTTAAAAATGATGGATAACTTTGAAGTTGTGGGACAATAGTTAGTAAGTGTTTTGAATAATTGAAATATTTAGTAGGCAGACTCCTATTTTGAGTTGAAATGACTATTTGTTCTCTACAATTTGGACTATGGTACTTGGTATCCATTCATCTCAAATGGTTAATTTTTACGTATAAATATCTAAAGAAAATTGTGATACATTAATAACTTCTTATTAGTTATTAAGAAGTGTATTTTTGAAAAATCGAACAAAAATGTATTTCATTCGTATTCTTTTAATGACCAAACCAAACATTTGAATAGGATTTCATTTGTTTTTCTTGTGAATAAGATACTCATTTCGAATATTTGATTCGTGTCATTCAAACTGAACCTTAAATAAGTATAAAAATTATATTGTAAAATGTTGACGTGAAAAATACGGGTCATGTACTTAGGAAAGATTCCATTGGATCTTAGACCCTTTGACACTTTACCTTAACAAAGCTAAGGGATAAGTTTCTCCGTCCACGTCAACGCCGAATTCATGATCCAACCTTTTACTTTGAGCCCTTTTGTTAATCTCCCCACCACCAAGATTCCATTCTCCAGCAAGACTTAGACGAAGAACGGAACACCCTATTGTGTGACTCACCAACATTATTCAATCACGGCTTAACAAAAAAAAATACTATTGAATTCTTCATTTTGATTTGTTTCATACTAAGACTTGATGATTTTGTTTGATTGGGTTTGTTTCATTTTATTTGTTCTGTTGAATAAAAATGTATGAAAAAATAGGATTATACATCAATATCAACATGCACAAAATGTATTTGTCTAATTTGTTCTCAAAATGATACTAGCTGCAAATTTTGTTTCAAAACAAATTACCTGTTTACACAAATAACGTTATTTGCCTAACTTAATTTTTTTACAATTAGCTTACTCAACCAACAAATAGAATGGATAATGCCAATAATTTCTTTAGATTCGGGGTCATAGGAACTAAGTCACGTAATGAACATGTGCACGTGCACGTGAAAGTATTTTTCAAAAATTGCTACAAATGGTGAAAAGAAAAATTAAGTCCAAACATATAACTAAAATTGAGAGTGGGAGAATTAGAAGTCATAATTTAGAACAAGAATGATAAACTATTTGTATTTCTAATAAAGTAAATTCTTTAGATGCTTTTTTAAATGAAATAATAATTCATAAAAATTTAGTAGAATTAACGAATATGGATTGCTTTTGAAAGAAACATAAAATTGTGCCAAATTGGGATTCGGTTGAGTGTTTTTAAATCGGTTTTTGAAAAAAAAAATTCTGGGATGTTATTTGGTATAAGTGTTTTAGAAAAAATTTGGAAGTTAAATTTTTTCGATATTTTTGAGGTGTCTCTTTCTCTCTCTTTTTTTATAGAGAGATGAAATTATTTAAAAAAAAATAAAAATTTTAGAAATTTTTTTCTAAAAACTTATTTGAAATTTTTTTTTTCTAAAGAAGCAAACAAGACACCCTATATGAGAACATCAACAGCAGGTGCTGTGGGTGAAACTCAATTTTCCCTCCCCAAAACCCATAAACCCAATTCCCTCTGACTTCTTCCTTCCCATTTCTTCTCTTCACCACACCAACAAACAAACAGTAAAAGCCACATCGAGCTCTCACGCGGCATTCCCACGTCTTTCTCTCTCTCCCCCTCTTTCTCTCTCTCCGTATTTTCTACTCAGTTCTTTGAAAAACATACCTCCTTTTTTCCCACTAAACTCCTAATTTACCAACAAATTACAGGTCTTCACTTTCACTTCACATCAACCAGCGTTCAACAAGTACAGAGACGTCAGAGAGAGAGAGATAGAAACAGAGAGAGAACCTGGAATTTATATAAGAGAAAGTAGAAGATGTTGGAGTCGTGTTACAGGCCGCTGGAGCGGTGCTTCGGCGGCGGGGGAGAACGAAGTGGCGGCGACGGACTTCTGTGGCACATGGACTTGAAGCCGCACGCGTCCGGTGACTACTCGATCGCTGTGGTTCAAGCGAATTCTTCTCTCGAAGACCAGGGCCAGGTTTTCACCTCCCCTTCCGCCACGTACGTCGGCGTTTACGACGGCCACGGAGGCCCCGAAGCGTCTCGGTTCATCAACAGCCACCTTTTTTCTCACATCCACAGTAAAACCAAACCCTATTTTGCACCTCAATTTTCGATTACAGGATTGTATCTATATGGTGTATGGTTGTGCTCTGTGTTTCTCGTAGCTTTGCTTCAGTTATATACTAGACCGAGGCCATCAATTGTTACATCTTTTGAGTGCAATTTTTTGTTAAAAGACTGGTTTGACATGGAGCAATCTAATGGTTTGTGGGGCTGTTTTTTTTTTCCTGTTTCTGTACCTTTTCTCGATGAAGCGTGTTTTCCTATGGTTTTGGGTTTTTGAGGTCTGTTTGTCTTTCCAGTGGGGTTATGCTCTTTTTCCTCTATTAGGTTTGTTGGCCCTGGTTAGGATTTATCCGTCCTAGGTTTAAATTACCACCGATGAAAAGCACTCCAACAGTTTCTCCATTAAATCTTTTCTATATACCCAACTTAAAGCTAATGCCGGTTTTAAGTATGTTCTATGAAAGAATGAAGAAATTTCACTCTTATCAACTCCAGCAAACAACTTCGTTCTCCTTTTATTTGATATCAATTTTTTGAAATGGTTCGAGTCCATCATTAGTCCTTTATGGGGATGCTCAGTTGAGGTATTGAGGGTTCAATAGTGTTTAACATGCTTGGTTTGTTACTTAATCCCCTCGACAACCAAACAGATTGTTGCGGTTTTGTGTGATTGTTGGGAAACAGAGGACTCATGGGAGCTATACTTTTACTTATTCGATTTTTTCTCTCTTCTTTTTATTGGAATTTTTTAGAGTCAGAATTTCATATATTTGTCTATTTTGGTTTCGCAGAGTTTGCTTTAGAACAAGGAGGATTATCTGCTGAGGTGATAAGGATGGCGTTTGATGCTACTGAACAGGAATTTGTGCATTTAGTGAAGCGATCATGGGTGGCCCGGCCTCAAATTGCATCGGTTGGATCTTGTTGTCTTGTTGGGGCGATTTCGAACAACATTTTGTACGTGGCGAATCTAGGGGATTCAAGGGCGGTGCTTGGACGAAGAGTATCTAATGGGAGGATGAGTAACTCCACTGCTGTGGTAGCAGAGCGCTTATCAACAGATCATAATGTTGGGGTTGAAGAGGTAAGGAAGGAAGTTGAAGCGCTTCATCCCGATGATGCCCATATTGTGGTGCATACTCGTGGAGTTTGGCGAATTAAGGGCATAATTCAGGTATCAATTCCCGTTTTCTTTTGTTTGTTATAATGGTTGCAATTGTTCAACATTTTCAACAAGCAGTATTCTATTGGTCTTTCATTTTTCTGTTCCGCTTTATTGTTGAGTTTTTTTTTTCTTTCAAAGGAAGAAACTTGTGTTTCTTGGGATTGAGTTGTTATCGTGATTGGCTGCGACCATCATAAATCATGTTAGGAAGCTGAAATCGAGTGAGAATAGTTTCATTGAAATGATGTTCTGAAATGATGCTCTTCATATCCTTTTATCTTGAAATACTGATTTGCATAGCAGAGTAGAATCAGAAAATTCATTCATTTCCCATTAACATCATTTCTGTAAATGGTATTCCTGCAATATTGGCCACCTTTTCCCATTATAGTTTGTGTATGATGCATTCATAGGGCTCAAAAGTCATGCGATGCACATCAAGGCCTAAAAAGTATAGCATTGTGGTGTGAGTCTGTGACAATAGTGGAAATATTTCATTTTCCACTTTTTAGTAGGAGTGATTTGCTGTTTATTTTGAGGATGACATCTTCACCTTCCAAATTTGAGATGCACGTATTATTTTCTTTTCAAAAGTAACTTCTTTCAGGATTGTTCCTAGTGCAATAACCTTAATAAGTTGTTCAAGCTATTCTCCAGAAAGAAAATAACATATCACGAACAAGTTTTCTTTTTCATCTAAGACTCATGGCATCAAGTGTACTCATTATGATGGAGCATTAGCCTGCACGAACAATACTGTTCCTGTATTAGTGCACTTTCTTTAATTTTGTCTCTTTTTGACTATTTGAAAGTCTTCATCTTCCTTATCATAAATAGTGATCTGCATTGAAGAATTTGATACTGGATTCTTTCATTTCCCTATTAACATCCTTTTTGTAAAGGGCATGAGCTGCCGTGTGGGCCACCTTTCCCCATCAAAGTAGAAATGTGATAGGTTCATAGGGCTCACATGTCATGAGATGCACATCAAGACCTAAAAGTGTTACAATCATGCCAGGACACTACTTTAATAATTTCTTTTATCCCTAGTGATTTGCTAAGTACGCCAATGATTGTGTCTTCACATTCTGTATATGAGATGCACATTTCTAATCTTTTGGTTCGGTGTAATTAGATGAAGCTATTTTAAGACTGATCCTAGTACATTGACATTGATAAGCTGTTCCAGCTATATACTCCAAAAGACAATAACAGCTTGAAAAGAAGTTTCCTTTTCCATTTGTAAATATGGTCATGGAACATTGACCTGCACGAAAATTATTGTACTTATATTCGTGTTAGTTTTGTCTCTTTATTACTTTTTGAAAATATCCATCTTCCTTATCGTAAGTAGTTGAAGTATTTCCTTTACTACTTAGTCCAGGTGATTCGCTCCATATGCTGATGATAATATCTTCACCTTCCAACCATTAGATGAATGTCTCCTTATCCTATCAGGGAGCTATAGTTTAATTGTTTTAGCTAAACAGAAATAAGAGTTGGTACATGATTTTGATGCTTTTAGTTTCTGTGCCATTGCATTTGACTTTTAAAGGGCACATGCTATTTCTTGTGCAATACACTTTTAATAAATGCATCTGCTGGTGTTCTTTAGATTGAAAGCTGCTGCTAAATCAAGCCTGTGTTGATGCTTGTATTTAAAGAATCACACTAGTTCAAACATCTTTCGGAATTTTGTTTTAATTTTTTCCTCTTTTTATAGGTGTCCAGATCAATTGGAGACGTGTATCTGAAGAAGCCGGAGTTTCATAGAGATCCTCTTTCCCAGCAATTTGGATCAGCTGTTCCTTTAAAACGACCCGTAATGTCAGCGGAGCCTTCTATATTGATTAGAAAGTTAAGGCCACAAGATTTATTCTTGATATTTGCTTCTGATGGCCTCTGGGAGCAACTGAGTGACGATGAAGCTGTTGAAATTGTCGTGAAAAATCCTAGAGTTGTAAGCACTGTTTCTGCTTTTTCTTGTAGTAGTTATGACAAATTGAAAGTTTCTCTTGTGGGGTAGCAAGTGGTTAATAGGAGTCAAAATAGTGGTTTTGAAACTTGAGGGGCGGGGGGGGAAATGAAAAGATAAGTGGGGTGGTGATGGAGCCAATCGAATGATCCTCTTGTCTTCTTATTTTAAAATATTGAAAGAGGCGCACTTGTGAAACAAAAAGTTACAGGCGGGCTTCACGACAAGATGTTTCCTTTTGAAAATGGTATAGATAGCTACAATCTTAATGTTTGTGAAGCTATACTAATGTTTTTTTTTTTTTTAATTTTAAATTTCCTGCCATCATTGTAGGGAATAGCCAAGAGATTGGTTAGAGCTGCCCTACGGGAGGCTGCGAGGAAAAGAGAGATGAGCTACGAGGATATAAAAAGAATTGAAAAGGGGGTAAGGCGGTATTTCCATGACGATATCACAGTGATAGTGATATATCTGGATCATCGACAAGGCTCTCCAAACGGTAAATGCACGGTTGATTGCGTTAGTGCCCCGGTTGATATTTTCTCATTTAACTCAGATGAAGCAGACAATACACCTCAAACTTCTCCCTAAACAATCCTTGGGTGTTGCACTATAAATATGATAAATTTTACTGCGACGGGTGTAGGAAAGGGGAATAATAAAGAGGTAAGGAGGAGGTGGTTGTACCTACCTTGTGGAGAAGGGATGATAGATTGAAGCTGCTGGCTTTTCTGCAGCTTGGGTTTTGACCTCGTTACTCTGTTGTTTAATTTTGTTTTGGAGTTATGCTTATGTAAAGTGAGATTGGGGTCAGATTCTTTCACATTTTGGCGCCATTTGACAATTTGTACGTTTTTCTTGATTATTTATCTGTTTATTTCTATTACAGGCATTTGATCTTCTTCTCTCGCATCATTTTCTTGGGAGTTGAGGGGGCTCGCTGAGTTCATACCGAGTGAATGGTTTTGGTGGTGTTTCAGGAGTAATTAAATTAATTTTCAATTCCAATTTTAAAAGTTTGCTCCGAGAAAATCATTAACATTGACGTAAAATTAGACAAAGTGGAACGTTCGTGCGAGAAATCAAGTTGTCGATTAGACATTAATCACTGATCAACTTATAATTTATTTTAAAGTACAATTATATGAGTGTATACGTTGTTTATTTTTTTAGAACAGTACAGTTTGGTTGTTGAGTCATTCGTATGAAGTCTATAAGTTTATTTTAAAGTGCAATTACATAAGTGGTCAATTGAATGAAGAATTATTTTTAAAGGATAAATTATTGAGGAGATAAAATAAGATAGAGTATTATTATTTTTGAAGAATTAACTCATATTGATGTGATATTTTATAGAGTGGATAAAAAAATAGATAGTTTGGATGAGGTATTTAAAAAGAAAGTAAATTAGTACTTAGTTTGGATGGAGAATAAAATAAGAGATAAGATTGTTTTGTAGTTATAATAAAGAATATGTAATATTATTCTTAGCTAATACTCGGGGATAAGTTTTGGACATGGGAGAGGGTGACCAAAAATAATATCCCTTTATCCCTCTAAAAGGGATTTATTTTAAGGGGTAAAAAGTTATTCCCCTACATTTTTATCATCCCAAACTATGTTAAATGTGTTACATCAGGCCTTATACTCTTCTAAAAGTTATTCCTTTTTTTATTCCTCATCCAAAAGGGCCCTAAGTGCATACGTTGTCGTTTAGAGAGATGTTGAGTTCTTCTTCAATTCTTCAATTAGGGGTCGAATTAGGAGAGATATTTTGGTGGAGGTGTATCCGTGTGGTCATCGGTGGTTTGTGGTGGAGGGGTCTTCTACATCGACGTATGGATGTAATGGTGGTTGGCGGTGGAGGAGAATGCTTCGTCGGCGTATGGAGGTGGAGGTGATAGTGGTGGAGAGATCATTTGTCAGGTAATCTTTTATCTGTTTATCGATTGATTTGGAAAAAAAAAGGAAGAAATAATTTTTCAATTTGTTCTCTGTTTCACCACAAAACAACATTGTTTTGAGATGATATGTGAAATTGCGTAGCATTTTTAGTTGCCATAGTAGCAACTTAAAAGGTGGCTGATGCTTTGGATGGCTGTAATGAGGTGTGTTTTGTTGGTAGGCAAAACGTTGATAAATAGGGCATATGTTGCTTAGCTCAGTGGCTGCTTTATAGACGGTGGTTTAAAAAATTAATCTGATTTTTTTAGTTTTTAAATTATTATTATGCAATTGCGTCTTTTATAGTTATAATTAATTAAATATCGTTAATCAAGTAATTAGAACATCAAATTCAAGGAAAGACTAGTATAAGAAAGGTTAGTATATTATAAAAAAACTTCAAGGGAAGTTAGTGTAATTTATCCAAATTTTAACCAAATAAATTATTGCTTCAATGGTTAATCCAGACTTTTGACCACCTTGAAAAAATTAGTGAACACTTTACCGTTCTGAATTTAATCTCAGAACACCAATGCTGAGTTCAGACAAAAATATTTTTGTTAAAGACAACTGGGTATTATTTAATATTTTATAATTTTTTTAATTTCTTTGTGTTATTTCATTCTTTTTTACAAGAGATACTAGAAAAATATACAAAAATATAGATCGAAATTAAAAAATCAAATAGGATGACATAAAGACATTAGAAATAGCAAAAAATAATCTTTTACAAACTGTTTTTGTCTTTAGTGAATTTTTCAAGACTTTTGCTCTCATTTTTGTTTTTACTTTCTAGATATTTTTCATCAAGATAAATAATTAATCCAAAACATTTAACACAAACTTAATAAAAATTAAGAAAAAATGACAAAAAAATACCGAATAATTAACTTCAACTAACCAATTAAAAAAACATGTAGGAAGAGTCCAGTTAATATATGATAATTTTGCAGTCCACCTCAAACCTCTTGCGCGGTTAATTTAGTGACGTCCATTAATTTACTTGTAAAATTACAATTTGATCTTGCCTGTCATGATTGCAACAACGGAAAAAAATAATAATAATAATAAACTATATGAATTGCAAATTGCGTTACTTGCCTGTCATGATTAATTGCTTCGAAGTATTTTAAAGCAATATTCTTTACAGAAATTTGACATTGATAATAAGATTAGTATATATTAACATCAACCGGCGCTGCTCATGTATTTCTAAAGACAAGTGCTTCTATTCTAAGCTGCCAACTAGTTGATGACTTGACGGATCTCTCTATTTCTCAGTCTATAAAATACATTTTTAATAATATAAATATATTAATAAATAAAGATGATCACGATATATAATTTGACCTGAATACTCAGAAATACTTTTTTTTTTTTTTAAATTAAGCAAACAAGATTACGGTGGTGGTGGGTATATTGCAATTAAATATTTGAGCCTAATTACCAAACCATTTGCATTTACCTTTTCTTCCATACTAAAGTAATACTTCACGACACATGTTAATATGTTATACTTAAATATGTACTCATATGAATGATAACTGATAAAACAGGGAACTTCGCAGGGTATGTTGTGTAGTTGTTTTGGCCCGCAAAATACTGTTCGAAGGTATTTTATGCACCAAAATAACGTCGTTTTAGCGTGAAGCATGAATTGTTATGCACAATAGTGCCCTGAGCTATAAGGCTATATTGCATCATTTTTTTCCCCCGTTAGGAAAAACCGTATAAAAAGTCTAGAATTCTGTAAAATTTCACCAGGTGTACAGATTATGAGAAACCACGTTAGGATTAATGAAGAAACTGAAATAGCTATAAATTAAGAACATAATCTGAAATTAATGAACAGTAAATTATTATGCAAATCGAAACACATGTATCACACTGTGTTCTTAACATAAATTCACTTTCTTATTGGAGGTAGTCGATTTTTTGTCTTTCAATGTACAATGGAGTCTAACAGCTACAGTTACATTGCCCTAAATTGACCGGCGAAAGGGATAGCGATGTACTCTGACTCAGCAATGTACTGCTTCATTTAATAAATAAAGTTGTTTGTTTTAAAATATTTGTTCTATTTAACAAATAATTTAAAAAGGGTTTTTAATAATGCTTCTGGACATCAGTTTATTAAATAATCTCCCATCATAAATATGTAAAGAAAAAATTCAAACTATCTTCAAAATTGGTAGCCATGGCAACAAATAAAAATAATAACATAATAAAATCTTTTGGGCAAGTTAAAATGTAAAACACAAAATCACCCTGCAAATTATAAAAATAAGTGACAAATAGTACTTCATTTGTCCCTTGACGTTAGTCTTTTATTTCATATTAGTGTGGGTTTAAGAATAATTTAACGAATTCATCAAATAGAATGATCTTTTAGAAGTTTTTTTTTTTCTGTTTGACCTAATTGAACTGCAAGAAGAATAAGCAGTAAGTCGTCTACTACTCCGTCGGTATTCTAGTTGGAAAGCACTCCAAATACCTAAATTAATTTGTATTCAAGAAAACACGAGAAAATTCAAAAAATTTTAGATGGCAAGAACCTTCCTACCTTTCTAGTCTTGTGTATTATTCTCTCGAGTAGAGACGTAGGCACATAGCTTAGACTAGTAAACTCGTGTCAAGTTCGTGTTGTCAAGACATCATTCGTAACTATTAACTATCATCCTAATTAGGACAGATTTAGAAATATTAGTTAGCGGGATCAAAATCTTAACTAAAATTAATGAATGAGAGTGTATTGTGCACATCAGGATGTCATTTTGGTGCTAAAAAAACTGCCAAAATTTTGCCCAACTGCCAACTGGCGGAGCAATCTCGGATTAGGGAGGCTGTAGTGCACTTTTCTGTAGTATGGGCAAAATGACGTAGTTTTGTTCGATTTGCCATCGAAACTATATCGTTTTGATTCTATGCATTTTGATAACAATTCGCATAATAAGTTAAAATGATATAGTTTGAAGGACAAAATAGACAAAACTATATTATTTTACCCATACCATAGGAAAGTATACTACAACTCTCCTAAATCTAACTATCTCACCCCCAGGTAGGACCAAATCTAGGTCTGGCCTGTGCAATCCGTGGTTCCACGAACTGGACTTGCTCGTTCCAGGCCTTCTCCCACTATAAGGATTCGACCTACTATAGGTTTGCTCAGCCTCCTTGGACTCTGACTATAAAATCCGGCCCAAACTTTGAACGTTCGGTCCACTACACGAGATGTTCCAAAATGTAGTATTAATTTTTTCTAAAAGCTGAGAGCCCGTTTGGATGGGGGAAAGAAATGGAATAATTTTGGAGGGGATAAAAGAATTGACGTGACATGTTTAGTATAGTTTGGAAGTATAAAAATGCAGGGGAATAATTTTTCACCCCTCAAAAAATAATCCCCCTAAGAGGGATAGGGGGGGATAATTTTTGGGCCGGGGAGAGGGTGCCCAAAAATTATCCCCGGGTATTATCCAAGAATAATACCCCATCTCCCTTATTACAACTACAAAATAACCTTATCCCTCTATTTTATCCTCCATCCAAATCAAGTACTATTTTATCCCCTATTTTTTAATACTTCATCTAAACTATCTACTTTTTATCACCCCCTCTATAAACATCACATCAATGTGGGCCAACCCTTTAAAAATAATACCCCCTCTTATCTTATACCCCCTCAATAACTTA
>JABCMJ010020466.1:0-41062 GCA_014822125.1 Arbutus unedo | reverse complement strand
GGTGTTGTGGTTGGGAATGGGGAGCTAATGGAACTTAACTTTTGTGTGGCCATTATATAAGAAATGTGAGACCAAGGAGCTAACATATTTCTGAAACTTCTCAAGAATTTATGGTTTTGTATTGAGAGCCATACAAGAACTCTTGTCTTGATTCTTGACAAAGACTTGAATGAGAAGCTCTAGATATTTTACGACATGTGGCATTACGGAACAAAGACACCAGCATGGCCATAGAGTACTCAAAAAGAGATTGAACGGGCTAGCCCTGGGATGCTTGTATGTCTCCAATAAGGGCTCGTGGTGGTTTTGACATGTATAATTGCGTGCACTTTAGTGAAATTGAATTATCTACATTAACCATGTAGGAGGATCATGTAGTATGACATCTATTATGAACCTTTTGTGAAGAACTCATTGGAAAGTTATGCTGCTACTGAGAAATGTAATGTTTTTTATTGACCCCTTGAAAACAACTTTTGGAGTTTCCTATATATTGGCTTTGAGTATGAAACTTACTGCACAAATGTACTTTATGGTTTATTTGGAAAATCTTAATCTTGAACCACTTTTCCTGATTCTTTTGGCTAAATTTGTTGACAAGTCCTCACAAAGGTCCTCATTTTTTATTTGTTGAGGGTGAATAAGAAAATTACTGAGAAAACAGATTTACAAGAGCCAAGTAAGGCATACCTTCCGAACCAACAAAACAAAGAAAACTAAGATCAGCTAAGAAGCTGAGGCACAAACCCTGTGCTAAGAAGCTGAGGCAAACATCCTATGGGGGATTTGCCTACGGCTACAAACCATCCTTGTTCTTTGGTTTTTAGTCCAGGTTTTCTTATTGCATCTCATCGACGAACTATAACCCAAGAAGTGAGTAAAAGCTTGCACATTTTCCTAGCTTAGGAATACAAATGAACCCATGGTAACAACATGCACACATATGCACCAAATAACAGGGTTGAGAAAACACTCCGTGGCCTAAATTTTTCGGTAGTAATGTAACTATATTGTTGCCATTTTTTCTGAATTTTTATCAAATTCGCAGCAAATTTTTTAGATTAATCATTCATCTTGACGAAAAGAATCTAAGCAGTAAAAATTATGACTAAAAGCCCCCAAAAGTTCACTAAATATGAAAAGAACTCAAAAAGAACAGTTTTCTGCTGTCTTTAATGTTTTTAGTGTCATTTTATCTGGACTATTTTGAATTTGGGTCCCTACTTTTATGTTTATACGATTACTTTCATGGAGACGAATGAGAAAACACACAAAATTTGACGAAAAACTATAATTTTTTCTTGCGAAACATCAAATAATAACCACTGTCTTTGACAACGTATAATAACCCCTACCTTAGCATACTGCTTTGGTAACCTACCTAGAAACCAGAATTTGATCCACCGTTCCGTTCACCTATTCCCTACCTTTATTAGCATGTCCCAAATTATCAGAACCCCCTCGGATTATTTCCTCATATTCTATAGTGATGACAAAGCCTGAACATTTTTACTTTCCTCATGGAATAGATTTGTGCCAAAGTTTTGAACCTATGAGCGGCATCGTTACCTCATTTTGCTATTTAGTTGCAATCTTAATTCTACTGTGGACTACCTTTTGCAGGAGTAGTCTTCTACACATGTTTTGTTTCAGTCAGATAACAGTGTTGTTTTCCTCAATAACAAGGTCCATCTGCATCATTTTTTGTAGCCGTCAGATGAAAAGCTTTTGGGAGCTCTTCATAACCACGGTTTAGGCCCATGTGTCGACTCTACTGCTGAATATAAAGGTCCAACTCATCAACTTCTCTGATGTATTGATTTTTGGGTTCGATGTTGGAGTTACGTCTCTGCTGCTTCTTTGGGAGCAGAAGTTACTGTGCATTTTACACGGCATGCCCTACTTTCTTGGCCTTTGAGTTCTTGGTTCATTCTTGCTATCTTCATCTTATTGTTTCTCTAGGCAATACATGAGCACATATTCATATGGAACTATTTGATTCTAAACATTTAATTTGTTATCGTGCCACTGTCTCTCTCTCTCTGCCTAAAAACCATTTTTACAATCTCAGCAACACGGACATGGGATCGCTATTTGACTGTAAAGAGTAATGGGGGACTGAATCAGATGCGCACTGGTGTAAGTAGTGACTTATTCCATTTAAGTGTGTTCCATAATCTATGTTTATTTCAATGCGACTAGAAGAATGTGCAGAATCATATGCTGCAGCTTGTACTAGTTTGGCAACCTGATGTTTTTAAGGCAGCTCGCCAGATCCTTTTAAATAAACATGGCATGCTTTATACGCTCCCATGCAATTTTATTTTTTCCTTGTTCTGCGTCAATTTTCTTAGGATTTTATAATGCATTGACACAAGACGTGAAATATACTTTGTTCATATCAACAGGAGATTATAGTTATAAACTTTTGTTCATATCAACAGGAGATTAAACTTTTAACTGGCGTTCACTGGCTGTGAAACTAAGAATATAAATAGTCTCCCTTTGAATAGCACAGGTGATGAAATAGTTTGTTTATCTGCTTCGACAGTGATGTACTCAAAATGTCAAGGAAGAGGGAAAAAAAGAAAAAGGAAAATAGAAGCGATGTATTCATATCTAGACACTGCTAGAAGAATAATAAATGTGTTCAATGCCATGGTATTACTGCAAACCTACCACAGAAATTTAAACGAACGTTTGTTATACATAGAAATGGACGAACTTGGACATAATGAATAATCCTACTCATAATGTAATTGGTGCTTTTTTTAGAGAGAAAGAGAAGGTCAAAACTTGAATTGTATGTGCGAACTAATGAACAAAGCACCGAGAAAAGAGGCCAAGTTGAGATTCATGCTACATCAGAGTAATGTTTGTAGAACCAAGGGGAAGGGGATTACATAATGAACTTTAAATCAAGAGATTAGGTGACCCTGGTATATGGCAACTTATGATCAAGGCCCTTGGAATGGAAACAAGAACAGTGGGAGGCAACTACAGTTTTAGTTCAAAGCCAATCACATTACTTTTTGGGGCAACATGATAAGTTTACTTCCTCTCCATCAGAAGATACCATGAAACATCAGTGGAGATCCTTTGTTTTAATAAGTGGAATTTAAGTTCTTTGAGAAAATACTACATTTTACATGCTGGCATGCAAAATGTAGTACACATCATGCATGACTTTCGAAATGCTGTTGCAACCAATTTGGTGGCTAGAACAGAAATAAAGGGGCGATGATGGCTTACATGATTTTCTATTTTTTGGTTCTGCCTGGCCTGGCACACATCGTTGGGATTTGCCTTCTGGAAGCATTTTTGTTATGCTTTTTAAAAAACACATAGTTTGATGAAAGTAGGAAGGGTGCAGGGGTTCTGTTGCAGCAATGGGCATAGAGGCGAGGTGCCATTGATACTACTGAAAATGTTGAGGCTAATAAAGAGGCCCGTTCATGAAGTAGGGAAATTGGGCCAGGAAGGGTATCATAGGATTCATAACTGAGGGGATTAAAGGGAAGCTCGATTTAATGGAATGGATAATTCAAAAATAAAAAATATATCTTTTAATGAAGTTGAAGTACAATTACTTTTGGGTGAGAGGAGGGCTCAAAGTGAGCCTGTCCTGATTTTTGAAAACCATGAAAGTAGGCCCAAAACAAAGGATTCTTTGATAGAAGGACAGGGAGTTTTAGGGCTCAAAGCCCAATTGTAATTTTTAAGGAAGTTGGGCCTCTTGCCGGTAAAGCTTTGGGTTAATAGCGGATCTGATTCATCAAGGAAAGAGGGTTAGTCTTCCTAATTATGTAGTCATGGTTTCCTTGAGCAGTTGGGTTCAAGCACTATGCCTCTCACTCTCTCTTGTATCATAGCCTCACTGTCTCTCATCTTATGGCCTCTCACCAGTGGAATGTGAGGCAAAAAGCGAAACCTGTCATTGCTCTTTATGTTTTATTCCAGGGTTTTGTGATTTTTTAGAAGAAATGGGTGAATTTTTGCCCTAATAACTTTTGGAAATTAGCCCTCTCCGAAACGATTAACTTCATGATAAGAATTGTCCGCAGGATAAGTAGGTGCTCTTAAGAGGGTTAAGGGTTTCTTGAAAAGCTTTGACTATTGGAGGAAAGGACAGAATTGATTATTAACATGCCTCTCCCGTGTGGCTAGACTTTCCTTAGCAGGCCAAACACGTGCTAATATTGAACTATTAGGTTAGCACGAGGTTTGAACTAATGGTACTGTTAATCATTAATCACCAACTCATCTAATATCATATTTATTTGGAGTACAGCTCTGGTTAATTTGGCTTTTGGGATTTTTGGTGTGGTCTGGCCCAGGATATGTAAAATGATCTCCAGAAAGCTTCAAACGACCATTTCTAAACGTTCAATCAGTCATCCAATACTTATCAGCATGATGCTACATCCCTTTCAGTAGGCTGACCACAAGTTGCAGTTTAAATTGCCATTATTGTCAATCTTGTTCTGTCATTAATAAGAACCAATGAGAAACACAGGAAGATGCAAAAGCTACAAATAGCTCGCACCTAGAATAATTTATATTGCTTAACCAAGCTTGAAAACTCGTTTGATTGAGACCTAGAATTAATGCAAGTGTTTATTTTGTACTTTCTCATTCATTTTTTTTAGGTTTAGCATCTAATGTGTGGCATATGTAAATTATTGCATATCTTTGTGATTGTGTAATGTGTATCAACACCTTTGACGCTCTCACAGATATCTGATATGGTGGCTGTGGCACGCATAATGAATGCAACCTTAGTAATTCCTCAATTAGATAAGCGCTCATTCTGGCAAGATTCAAGGTAACCTTGAGCTTAGCAAGTATTATATTCTGATCTTTCTCTCACACACGTGCGCGTGCACACACACAAAACACAATCTTCTTCATTTCTAATATTCAGTTTTCTTCATTTCTAGTATTCACTTTCACAGTGCTTATGTCACTTTCACTTTGTAACTGGATTTTATTTGCAGCACGTTTTCAGATGTTTTCAATGAGCGGCATTTCATCACAAGCTTACAAAGAGATGTGAGGATTGTGAAAGAGCTTCCTAAGGAATTAGAATCTGTTCCTCGAGCCAGGAAGCACTTCACTTCTTGGTCTAGTATGAGCTACTATGAAGAAATGACACATTTGTGGAAGGACTACCAGGTACAGAACTTGCGTGTTGTGATTCATTTGCTGAGGGGTATATGATTGGGGGAAATTTCGCAGCCTATCTATTTTCCATGCTATTTAAAGGGAAGATTTGTTTCTCTAGAGTGGAGTGATTATTTCTTCCCAATTCTACCCATTCCCTCTCCCTGCAACATGTATCTAGAGGCATTAAAGAAGAAAGAAAGGAAAATTAATTAGATATGTGAAAAATGAAAAAGGATGCAAACCAAAATTTACAGTGTGTAGTGGCATTATTAAGTTTCTGTTTTTTTGGATATAAACACATTAGGCGAGTTAAATGTTCTAGCTAAGTGTTTCCTTAGGATTACTGTTTTCTTCTCATTTGGTTGTTTTTTGTAGTTTTTTATGTGATTGACCAACACTGTAGCATTTTGACATTTGGTTGCATAAGAAGTTATATATGCCATTATGCAAATGTAGCTATTGTCAGGGGCGGGGCGGAGCTAGACTTATTAAGCAGTACCTAAGCAACGTTTGGAAAAATGACAAATATTTATTATAAGCGAGTTTCTTGGGGCAGTTTTGATTTTTTATGCCTTCAAATTAGTATAACTAGTTGTAATTTGTACATGTGTTTGAGAAAATTTGCAAGTGAATGGGGTCAAGTAACCCCACTTGCCACAATCTGGCTCCACCCGTATTGTATACTACCCGATGTGTGCAAGTGGTGTTAATCTTGAACAAGGGAGAGAAATATTGGAGTGAAAAGGATTTAGGATCAGTAGGTGTAAAATGGAGTACAAGGAGGGTAAGTTTAGTGGCAATCAAAATGCTAGTTTTGAAAGAGGATCCTTTGAAATGATAGAAATTATCCAGAAGCGAGAGTTTCAATATCTTGGCTCAATTCTTAGTAAGGATGGAGCGATTGCTGATGATGTAACACAGAGTACAAGTTTGATGGATCAAGTGTGGATTGCTTGGGGAGTGTTGTGTGACCGCGGGATACCTTGGGAAGTTGAAGGAGGAAATATTGTTACTAGGCCAACCATGTTGTAGAGCATAGATTGTTAGGTTGCATTGAATGAGAATGTTGAGATGGATGTGTTGCAAGAATTTGTGGGATAGAGTAAGGAACGAAAACCTGCGTGAAATGGTAGGGGTAGCATTGATAGAAGATAATACGAGTTGAAAATACATTAAGGTGGTTTAAATTTTGACATGTCTATGATCGGTCGATGGTAGTTAGGAGTGATGTGGTTATGGTAGATGGTAACATTAAGGGGGGGAATAGACTAAAATTGACTTTAGAGGTATTCGAAAAAATCTAAATTTTTGAATTTGTATACATTTATGTTTCTGCTGAGTTTGTCTGTGTATATAGGCATGTATGCATAAGTTGAGTCTATGTTATTGTTGCGAACAAATACATGTGCCTTTTTCGCTTCATATATTTCGTATTCAATGATCCTCATTTCATAAAAGACTGGGGGTGAAATAGTTCAATGCATCATGCGAAAATATGCCTTTCAAACCAATTTAACAAAGCCGTTTCCCTCCGGAAGCAATATCCTATAATCTGTAAAGATGTTTTATGGTCAACTGAACATTGGGAACTGGTAAAAGTATTTTGTGGGGAAAATGAGCAATGCTATTAACACATTACGTTGTATATCAAGTTATACATCATGCTTATGTGACATCCACTAATTTGAACACATATCAAAATTTATGGAGCCCGCTTTTATATTGTGTCTTATATGCCACAAAGGCATGATGTACACTTTGATGTACAACTTGATGTGTTAGTAGACTTATTTAGGGAAATTCAAGTTCAAACGAACTGAGCTGATTTGTGCACATGTAACTAACTAGGTCATTATCAAGTGCTAATTCATTCAAGTTAATTATGTTCCCAACACGACATAATTTTTTGGGCTAACAATGGCTGGTCACCGTTCGTCCATGAAATGTCTGTAAATCCAATAACTTGTGGTTTTCCTTTTCATTGTTATATATGTTTTTAACTTCAGTGGGCTTGTGAGGCTGTGTTCTAGGAAAATTATTGATTTCTGAGCAAGCATGTATGTTATCTTTGTTTTCTCCAAAGAATAACATTTAGTAGGCAAAATTAAGGTATTTTTCGGAGAGCTGAAAATACCAATCAAGCCCAAATGAAGAAGTATACCGCTTTTTCTTTGAATCAGTTCAGCTTTTGAGCCTCAGGGTCGCTTATCCAGTTGGATTCTACAGGTGATACATGTGGCAAAATCAGATTCTAGGCTTTCAAATAACGAGCTACCTCTTGATATCCAGCGGTTGAGATGTCGCGCTCTATATAATGCTCTCCGCTTCTCTCCTTCTATTGAGATTCTAGGGAAGGTTAGAACTATGGTCTCTCCATCATTGGTTTTAAGTATGTTGTTAGCCAGTTTTGAAATTTTGGAATTGGTATTTAGCTTAGTGACAATAACACGAACTTCCTGAATTCTAATGCTCCTCAGTATTTCCTTACACGTTGGGACTTTCTTTTTCAATAATGGCTCTATTTCATAGTTTCGAACAATTATTCCTTTGAAATGGAAGGTCAACTTCTTTGACATCTCATCCACACTAAAGACTTGCTACAAATGTATAATATGTTCTTAGAGGCATAGAGCAGGATGAAGTTTGTTGTTGCTTTTCTTTGCATGCATTTAAGAGGCCTCGTACGGCACTTCCTGTTAAATTAGGTTCTGAGAATACATGACGGTGACACCACAGAAGCTGGTGGAGCGGCTGAGATCACGAGCTGGGAGGTACATTGCTCTTCATCTAAGATACGAGAAGGACATGTTATCATTCACTGGCTGCACTTCTGGTCTCACTGATGCAGAATCTGAAGAGCTAAGAATAATGAGGTAAATACTTTACTACATTTATATTAATGTATGTGCCTTCACACTGCCAAACCTGTCTGGGTTGTAGAGTGAGAAGTGGCAAACTTCCTGCCTCTGCCTTGGGATGTACTCTGTAGCTTCTCATAAAGCAATCAATTTATTCGGAGGAACTAGATCAGTGAGTTGCACCTTGTATTTCTTATATGGATTTGCAAAGTTCTCAATTTTTGGATTTTATATAATCTTCCCAAAAAAGGAGATTATGGTATGCAGAAAGATGGAATTTAAACATGTAGTCAAATCCCAAATGTCAAATTTAAAATTAAATGTGGAATTTATGGGTATCTGGTAGAAAGCACTAGGAGCATCTTTTGTGGGACTTGAGAAATGGTATATTCAACACTTCCATGGCAATGAGTTTGCCTGGCAGTTTTTTTCCTCCAAAATTAGATGAACTGATTTGGATCTATGGACTTTTTTTTCGCCTCTTTTTGTAAATTTTTTAGGGAGACCACAAACCACTGGAAGATGAAGAAGATAAATTCAACAGAGCAAAGGATAGGAGGCTTTTGTCCACTAACTCCCAAGGAGGTGGGAATATTTCTGCAAGCTCTTGGCTATGCTCCATCAACATTAATTTATATAGCTGCCGGTGAAATTTATGGTGGCAACACGCACTTATCAGAGCTCACATCTCTCTTCCCAAACATTGTTTTAAAGGTTCTTTGATTATTTTCATCTTATTTGCATTTAGAAAATTAGTTTGATGTCGCTACGCTGCCATTTCATCCAACTTTGAATTGGGTGTCTGATTAATGGCAGGAAACTATTGCCACTGAAGAAGAATTAAAAGCATTTTCAAATCATGCATCGCAAACTGCAGCACTTGATTATATCATCTCTGTAGAGAGCGATGTATTCATTCCATCGTATTCAGGTAATATGGCAAGAACTGTTGAGGGGCACCGTAGATTCTTGGGCCACCGGAAGACAATCACTCCTGACAGGTATTACTGCTGTCAATTTACAAAATGATGTGTTCATTAACTCATTTTCTTTTCTTTTACTATAGTAATACGGAAAGGACACATGGCTAGCTGTGTTTCTTCTTCCAATCTCACACTCACATTCTTTGCAGGAAGGGCCTTGTTGGAATATTTGATAAGCTGGAAAATGGACCGTTTGAAAGATCGTCCTTGTCAAAACTCGTGATGAAATTGCACAATAACAGGTATTCCGTTGCAACGTCCGTTCATGTTTATAAGAAAAAACAAAGGAGAAGAATAAACATATCTTAGAACTGGAGTCCTTTCGTTGATTTTGTACAGCAACCGAACATTCTTACCAAATCTTGTTATGTCAGCTTGTCACATAACATCCATGTAATTAACAGACATAGATATGAGGTTATTTTGGAAAACTTCCATGTGGATCTTTTCTAAAACAAGTGTTTGACAAACTGTTTTTTGTGCTCTGGAAAACTGCAATAAACTCCAGTTTGGAAATTCTTTGTTCAGAAAGTAAAATTGTCCAATTTAATCTTCATCTGCCATAAAAGTGGGTCAACCGTCAATCCGGTCGCCTTGCATCAACTGAAATAGAATGGAGGACCGAAGCATATGATTCGAGTTTTATAAGATTGTATTTTACAGGCAAGGAGCTCCAAGGAAAAGAGCAGGTCCCCTCCCGGGAATCAAAGGCAGAGCGCGATTCAGGTCTGAAGAATCGTTTTACCAAAATCCATACCCTGAATGCATTTGCCGTTCAAAAAGCACATTACGATGACAGAGCCGCTGCATTGCCCTGCACTTCAAGATTGGAAACGTTTTTTTTTCTTTCTTTTTATCGCATATGTTCTGTTCTTTTCAAAAACACGATATTTTCTTTTTATCGCACATTACGATGACAGAGCCGCTGCATTGCCCTGCACTTCAAGATTGGAAACGTTTTTTTTTCTTTCTTTTTATCGCATATGTTCTGTTCTTTTCGAAAACACGATATTTTGTTATTTGGTTTCATGTTCGGGGAAGTCTGTTATTTTGGGTTGGTCAACCTAAATTATGCATTATTTTGTCTTTATTTCATTTTTTTGGCATTTGTTAGTTTGCTCGTAGATTATTAGTTTGTCTTAAAAAAAAAAGTTAAAAAATAAAAAATTAATGTTCAAAAGTTTAAAAAAAAAAGTTACTCAAGATGAAGATAATTCAAAGGGACAGATTTTCTAGATTATTTTTGTATTTTTTAAATTTTTTAAAAATTTGGTTCGTACTTTTTGTGATCTCCTGTCGAAATGAATCAATAATTTATAAAAAATTATCAAAAAATCTAAATAAAAAAATAATCCTAAAAAAATTAGTTCATATACATATGAATCACCCGAAGCATTTGTATGTAAGGTTTTGAATATCGTATCTTAAATTAAGTAATGTTGTTTATTGAAAGTCGGTACTGTTATGTTCAGTTTTGTTACCATTGATATAATGATTGGTACCGGAAGACAGGGGCGGAACTATGATTTGATGTTTGGGGGAGTCCGAGATTATTTTTTTTGAGAAAAGGTAGGGGACAGATTATAATTTGGGGGAGGAGGGCGGGGGTCGAAATATATATGTTTTTAATTTTTAAAATTTATATTTGGCTCTTAAATTTTTTTAAAAATTTTTGGGGAGCCTGAGCTTCTGCGGTATTTATGTAGTTTCTCCCTGCGCGGCCTGAAAGGTAGATGGTGGTACAAATGATGATATTTTTAGGTCATGCCGTGAAAGGATCCCTATCGCTTTAATATATTAGAACTAGTATGTGATGTGTATTGCACGTAACCGCGTGCTCATTCTTTTGTCAATTTTTTTGCTCTTAGCTGAATTAGTTTGTGTTTGGGTAATAAAATTGAAGTCAGTCATAAAACATATTAAGTCTGAACTACGAGTTTGTGGCGGTAAAGAGTGATCTTGTAAACTATTATCGTCTACCAGTATGAAGCAAACAACAATCTTTTAATGTCAGTGATCTTATTGACACTACGGCCTCGTTTAATTTAGAAATTAGGCGCATGAGATTGGACTAATGGTGTCTAATTTCATGTTTTTCTTTATTTGGTTATCATTTAGTGGTTGGGGATTTTATGATCCCTATATTGGGGTATTATATTATCCATGAGGATGTAAGACTATTCATCTAGGATAAAAATAACATGGATTATTAATTGTAAAATTATTAGTAAAATAAAAAATCTTCGAGTATATTTATTTTTTTCTCAATTCTTCCTCTCTCTGGGGTGTAACTAGTTCGGTTTGGTCTCGACCGGAGAAAAAATTCAAACCGAATAGGAAATTTTGATTTATAATTTTTTAAATCGGAACCGAACCAAACTATTTCGGTTTAGTTCGGTTTGATTTCTTCGGCTTCAGTTCAAAACATAAAGATTATAAAAATATATATTACAAAAAAATACTTAGTACAAGAAGATATCTATTACAAAAAAATTACAAAAAAAAAATATTTTTTTTATTCTGGTCTGATTTGGTTCAGTCCGGTTTGCAGGACTAAAACGATTTTTTTAATACACTGTACCGAACCGAACTTGACCAATTTAACTAAAAAAAGGACCAAACAATGACTATCGTTAATGTTGATATTATATTTTTATGAGACAATCGAGATGAACTTAATCCTATTTAAATCGGGTTCTTGAACGCACTCATAATTCACAATTCTCTGTTCAACTGTACAATTTTTTGAAATTAATTTGGTATATGTTGTAATGGTCTTTCACGCCAGATTATCAACGATTTATTTGTTTTTACTTTATTATGCTATTTTACTTTTCATTTTATTTTTTTTGCTTCTAGCATTTTTTCCCTACAGATTTCTGCTAAAAGTTTAACTGCAGATTTAAAGAAATTGCTTGATTTTAAGTTGAATTGCATATTACCTCTGCAGATTTGAATAATAATTTAATTTTAAGTTCTATGTGACCTTATAATTAAACAATAACAAAAAGTAGTTGAGAAAGACCTAAAACTAAATCCAAAATTTAGTGAGAGAACCAAACATGGGTTGGCCTAAGAATGAAATATCCCGATATTAATCATGCGTGAATCAAACAGAGAATTATGTAGGATTCAGTACTAAATTAGTATCAAAATTATTAATCTTTTTTATTTTAATTCCTGAATCAAACGAGGCGCAAGTGTGGAACACAAATACATTTACCTTCGTGGAGTCTATATGTTTTGTTGATTTACTTAGTTCTGATTTCGAAACATATACACTGTTATTAAAATGTCCTGCAACATGCTAAATGGCTCAAAAAAATAACATTCATGAATGCACTTTATGAAGTTATGGCTCAAAATGTGTAATGACCCGGAACAATTCGTCTGAGCAATAAAATTCTCGCATTTTTTTAACACTTTCAATTTCTATTTGTGAAGATTTAGAAATTTTAAATCAATATAAATATTTTTTTATTAATTTGTGCATGATTTAGTTAGATTTCTTGAAAAAAAAAAAAACACTTTCTTTAATGCATTTGATAGAATGGTTAATATAACTGTTGGATGCATGAATTTTAATTAGGCTACATGAATTTGTATATAGATATAATTTGTTTATACAGGCCATTAAATATTTTGGTAATCCAATTAGTCCAAACCTATTTTTATTGACCCATTTTATTGATGGCTCAAATTATTTTTGAGCCCACTCAAAAATTCTGACCCATTACTTGGACCCAATAACATTTTGTTGGCCCAAAAATCCATCCTAGATGGCTGATTTTAATGATGCAACCAGACCCAATAATTTTTCCTCTTCATTATAACCTCACATGTTTCATCCTCAAAAACTCACATTCAAATATTTTTTTTCATTATTAGAGAAAATCTTCTTCTTCCCAATAGAACTTCTTCTTGCTTCCCACTGAGCTTCATACAACCTACACTCATGGGTTCATCTCCAAAACCACCATTTCTTGCACATGGCTATTGTAAAATTCTCAAATCCTTCTCCAACGACATCATAGTTGATCTCCAATCTCACATGGCACGATGAAATTTGAAATTTTATGTCCACTTTCACACTCTATCATCCCCCCTATATAAACCCTTCTACGCTCATTCTTACGCACCATGAAAATCTTGATATCCAAAGTTCTATAGCGTGAGTTGAGACATTCGAGTTTCTATTTCAATCTAGAGAGAGAAGGAGGGAGGTTCATCTTGAAGTTTCAATCTATCTTGTAGATTCAATCCACCTTAATCATCCAATCCGAAGTGTATTCAAGCCCTGGCAAGGTAAATAATCATTCTCCAACCCTTATTTTTTTATTTTGGATCAAAGCTATAAACTTCACGAAACTTTAATAGTGAATAACTTAGAAACAAAATGTGGATAGATGACAGTCCAATCCTGACCAGTCCGGATTCAGGTTTTGCTATTGGATTACTTTAGAATGTAAAGTTAGAGGTACCAGTCAAGATTATCTTGCCCAGTCACCTCACCGGTTACACTTTTGGTCACCATTCATCCTACTAGTCAACCTATCAGTCACGCTTCCAATTATCCATACTCTACTAGTCACGCTTTCAGTCACCCATACTCTACCAGTCACGATACTAGCCACTCTTTACTCTGACTGGTCACCTTTTGATTCTGTTCCAAAATTCTCTTAAACAAAAAACTTAAAACTTTGGACCACTCAACCCATATACCATACTAACGGGCTTATACCAATATTCAACCTTTACATACTATTCTTGAAAGTTCATAATCATTTACATGACATGGTGAATCTAATTCCTACTTGTTTAAGCACATGATTTATATAATTCATAGCATGCATAGTTATAGTTTCATGTTATCATTACTATTAGTTGTTGATTTTTCTTACTTGCATAAATACTTAATTTAATTGATTTATCTTGCATGACTCCATACTATTTATTCTCATTGCTTGATGATAGAATCTAACTAAGTATTGATCTCGATTATAAATTAAAGTTTATTCTTGCTTATACTTGAAGGATTGATCGGTTGACTTTATATGTGTTACTTGATTAAATGCTTTGTTTCACATGTTTAGTTGCATAATCATACTTATGTTGCTTGTTCACGAAATCTGAACATGGTTGGGATATTACAAGACTTAGTCTATAATAAAAAAGTTGACATTGTAGCTCACTTCTCATGAGATTTTGAACGGAATTTAAGGTTTTGAAAAACATCGGCATATTTGCCATGAGACATGAGATTGAAATTACTCATTGAGAGATGTGTTAGAATGTCTTAAGCCGATATATAATTTTTAACCGAACTATGTCTAGTACTACCTGTTGGCACTCGAATTGTTCTACCAATATGAATACAACACGTGACATCACATTTTGAGAGTACCCACATGTGGTAAAATGCACAAGGAATACAAACGACGTTGCTCAAATCTCGGAGGTAGTTAATAAACTATCGCAATAATGACGAATGCAAAATACAAAGCGGCAACGTTTTGCATGCATGGGCAGTTATTGTAACTGCCATGTATGCACGGGAATCAAAGCAGAAGGAAGTAGGTCAAAGACATAGGAGAATAATTGGAAAATGGTCAAAGTGGGGCAACCATGATTTGTCCCTATATCGAAGGAGGAATCATGCAAGAAATTAGGCGAAAAAATTCAAAGGAAGCGGATCGCATCCATTGTCAATGGTTTATAAATAGGACTAAGGATGAAAGGAAAAAGGAGAACGAACTCCCGCACAACTTATCTTTTTTGCACTTACTTTTTCTTTTCTTTCCTGCACTTAGTTAGATTAGCTTAGAATAGCTGTAGTTGTACAAGTAGTTGTACTTGTAATATTTTACATGTATCCTTAGAGAGTAGTTCTTAATTTAGTTCGAAGCAACTTAAATTTTTTGTATTTCTTGGATGTAAATTTGTCCTTTAAATTTATCGTTCGAAGTTAGTCCGTTTTTATATTCTTTGTAACTGTTCATCTTTATTTTTTTTGTTTTGATTTGCCACGTGTCGACGCTTTAAAAAAATTCTATTCGTTGAGGTAAGAGAATTAACTTAACTTTATTAATTCACCATGATGAAAGAAATAAAAAATATGAAACAAAATTAATTTTTTTAAAAAAGACAAAAATAATTTAAAAACTTATGTTAAGCTTTTGCTCATAAATTTAAATTTATTTCGTCAAAATAAACTAGTTATCAAAATTTGACACAAAATTAATAAAAGAAATAAATCAAAATTAGAGAAAAGGGAGCCAAGGGAACTCAGATGTGCAAAACTGAAAAGATAGGAGGAGGGCAAAAAAGTCTAACCACAAATCCTTGCCATGTTTTTGTGATAACATACAGGGTTTTGATAGAATTATTTGTCAAAGCCACTGAACCTAGTTTTCCCTATCACAAAAACCTTGGCAGATCGAACGCCCCAACAAATATCCTAGTCGAAACCCTTTTGTTTTTCCGGATGTTCAGTCACTTTCGAATGTCTACTTTGCATTAGATTTTGCTACATTCTTAGTTACGGCATGAGGCTTCAACTTGTATTCTACCAATCTTTAGATACTCCCTGTAAGTCTAGCAGTTTTCTTCACTTTGAAGATTTCAATTCTCGAGTATTTCTCCCATGGTAATAGGTTTTTTTTTTTTGGTAAATCCTTGTTAGAATTTGTCCCAATTAATTAATTATTGATTTCAAAACTAGTATAAATGGATGCTTTAACATTGAACTTAATTAGGGTTTCAAAGATTTTTGGACAAGATTTTCTTGATAGATTGCTCTTTGTTTCGTTGTGATCCGTGCATGTGTATGGATTATTTGTTTATCTCCCCACTTGTGGGTCATTGAAGAAGTGTTAGAGATTATGAATTGTTACATCTTAAACTAGTATATGAGCTTATTAATTATTGTTATATGAGCTCCCTCTCCATTCATTGCTAATTGATTTTGATTTCGATGCTTTAAGAGTAATAGTTTCTGATCAACTCTCTCTGGTTTCAAATTTAAGCATTTTATCTTCATTTACATGATTGTGATTTCCGTGTTATTGTAACGACCTGCTCCCGCCTTGTACAATATTGTCCGTTTTTGCCGTCCAAACCCCATAGACTTCCCAGTAGGTTACCCATATTTAGATTTCCCCAGGATGAGAATGTTTAACTGTGAAGTTCTATTGTGTTTTAGCGCCATCACGGCTTTAAAAGGCCTTGTACAAGGAAGATTCATAATCTTATAAATACCACCGAACTTACATCCACCAAGCAATGTGGGACTCTTGACCACCCATCTAGACATCACACTGAGATTCCATCTCCCGGACGTCGGTCTCACAGTTGACACCACAGTCTGGCTGGGGTGTCACAGTTATCTTCCTCCATTACGAAGTTGAAAATTAGGCTTCGTTGGGTACCTCGTGTAAAGTGAGAATCCTATTCCGTTTTCGGTATTGTTTTATCATTTTTTGATCCTAATTGTTGCTCATATTTTACACATTTGTACAAATCTACGCATTGCATACATTCAATACAATTCTATATCCTTCTTTGAAAATATAAATAATAAAGTTACGCCTCACTTTAACAACTTAAACTTACAAATTGGTGATTAACAATCTAAATATGGTATCACAACAGGCAATAGATCCTGTATTCGAATCTTACCACCTATCTGGCCATTAAATATTTTCACATATTTAGTCTGCTTATGGAGGATAGTTTGGCTACATGTGAGGGAGCATGTTGAGAATGTAAATAATAATGTTATGCCTCTCTCTAAGCGTGATGATGTAGTTTCTAGTTTAGTTCTTGTTCACACACTATCTAGCAGAGCTCTCTTATGTGTTTTGTTAGTTTGATCCCTTGGGAGTTGTAATACTGATTTGAGTGGACTATTTGCTTTGGTAGATGTTTGGTGGTTGAACGTAATAATTTTCCTCCATGGTGGTCTCTGAATGGTCTGACGTGAACGAGGAAAAAAGGGCTTGGGGCTACTGCAACTTTAGCTACTACTCAAGTGAATTGATTGCTGCGAGCTGAGTACTAGCATATCTGTTCTCTCTTTAAGGATTCTCTACTTTGGGGCTTAATTTGGTTCTCAAGTATACCTAAGATGCAACTGAATAAGTGTACCCAAA
Source organism: Arbutus unedo (assembly GCA_014822125.1). Classification (NCBI taxonomy): domain Eukaryota; kingdom Viridiplantae; phylum Streptophyta; class Magnoliopsida; order Ericales; family Ericaceae; genus Arbutus; species Arbutus unedo. Next base: position 23,905 of record JABCMJ010020466.1, on the reverse strand, counting down.
AGTATATAATTTCCACGAGTAGTCTTCTCAAAGTATGCTCGTTTTTCTCTCTCTTAATGTCCTTAACAGCAGCAGTCTGGAGGCTCATCTTCCCACAGATATTACTTACAGGATCAGATTAATGCATGTCGATGGTCTAGTTAATATTTGACTTAATGAACACACAGGGACTTGTACTCTACTTGGGGATTCATTCCTCAAGTTGGATTTTTATGATTTGCCAGATTATCTGCCCTTCAATCATTCTTATTAATGAGATAGATGCTATTGGTAGCAAGCTTGGTGGACCTGATATTGGCGGGGTATGATATCACACTTCATCTTTTGCGCCATTTGCAGATTACCACGTCATCTATATCATCTTACCCCTTTGACCTCTCATGGGGACGCGTGGAACATGATTGACAGTAGCTATCCTCAGAAGCTAGGGTGCTTGTTGCCGCTTTTGCAGATAAAAACTTGGGCTATGGGTAATTTTAAAATTGTGGACATTATTGTAATGCCATGAAAGAATCTATTTGCACAATAGTGTTTCATGCCATTGCATGTATACATTACCAGATACCCAGGAAACAAGGGGGAAACTTGCGAAGAAAATTGAAGATGAATGCACTCCTTGCTTTCACTAAGGGTAACCTAGGAAGCACGTATATGTACAAGGACACAGATACATCATCTTTATAAAAATTAGGATACGGAAACTTCAGGACACGTTGAATATGGAGTACATAGTTATTTGTCACAAGTTTTTAGGAGAAAACAAAACAATTATTCGCATCTAACTAGGAATAAAAGGAAAACTAAAACCTTATTGATATTATGAAGACATAGGAGACAGTCACTAAATAAGTATTCAAGAACTAAGTATCCATGGTAATTTTGATCTTTTTCAAGCTTTTAAAAATTTCATTATTATCTCCTAACATGAACATAATGGTTCCCCCCGGCCCCCAAAATAAATAAAAAATCTAAAAATGTCCCTCACGTGTTCCTAGTGTGTCCAACTAGTTTATTACAAAAATCAAGGCAATGTTTCACACGTGTCTGACTTGTGTCCCCTGGCATGGATACTTGAGGCGGGTTAACATATCCGTGCTGCTTAGATTGTATTGGCTCCACTAACTGATGAACCAAACGCATAAACTAGAATCACAAACAGTATGAAGTGAGTTTAAAATAAAGTCATGATTGCCTCTAAACATAGCCAACCTTTTCTCAAACCTCCCCATCACAGGACTCAATATGGCCTTGGCTGTAAAGAGAAGCCCCGAGAGGAAGGCCCAAATACGGCGTAGGTTAAGAAGTAGTGACAACAGATTCATGGCTTCTTTATGAACCTCATTTCTGTTCTGCTCTCGGCAGCCCCTCTTGATGCTCTTTTTGACAAAGTAATTATTATTCTTAAAAACTGTGGAGCACAACCTCTGTACACGTGCTGTAAGATAAGGTTTCTTATTTACTAAGCAGTCCTCTTGGTGTCAATCTCTCCACATATTTACATTTGGACTAATCTCTATGCACTTGATATATCAGTATTTTTTCTATTCCTTGTGGATGTATATGTATCTTCTTTCATAGGGTGGTGCAGAGAGGGAACAGGGCTTGCTTCAGATATCACGGAAATGGATGGATTTTAAGTGTCAACCTCAAGGTGTTCTTTTCTTTTTGATGGGTTCATAGTTGGTTTTTTCTTTTTCATGGGTTTGCAAATGTTCTTATACAAGTTTGTATTTGAGTTGAAGAGCGGCAATTACTGTCCTTTAGTATTTTTAAATGCAACAAGGACGGATACCAGATTTAACTGCTAACTTGGCTTCGCAGGTGCTAGTTATTGGTGCAACAAATAGCTGGATATTCTTGATCCTGCTCTGTTGAGAGAAGAATGTTTTAATAGGATCATTAGGGCCGGTCTGCCTTCAAAGGATGGTAGATTGGCCATATTAATGGTCTATTTACTTGATGTGTTTGATACTAGTATGTTTTATTTAGCTCATGGAGTTGTATTAGTACTGATGCCTATGTTGCATAGTAGGTTCATGCTACATATAAATTTCTCTATTTGGAGGAAGAGAAAGAGACCCTATTGCAGGAAATTGCACAGAAGATTTTACTGGAGCAGAATTGCACAATATACTGCATTCAGTGTCTAAACTGCGAGTCTATCTAACTGAACATTTGGATGAAGCAAACATTTGTTTACCATAATGGCAGTGACGGAGCTGGAATTTTGACTGCCTGGAAGGACTTAGACTATATAGGAAGAGAAGAACTTCTTGAGTCTTTGGAGGGAGTAGGCTAGAAACCTGAGCAAGATCAAACCTTTGTTCATAAATTTGGATGATACAATCCTCGAGGAATTAAAACTTGAGATTGGCATACTGAGAAGCAGTTGTTGTTGTCGTTGCATGTTACTTTCCAGGTCCCCACTGGTCTTTCACTGAGGTCTTTGGCATTCCACCATCAGTCATTTCTATTACAATAACCATATTGATTTAACCTTTTCCTCCAACATTCAGATAGATGTTGAATCCATCCGAAGTGAGCCAAATATGTGCTATATGGTAACATCAGGCAGAAAGGATAGCAGATTATGTGAACTCCATAGTTCATGCGTGTGCTTGTAAGTTATGCAATATTTTGTCCACTCATCAACATCATCACGAAATTGCTCTTGAAATCCATTGTTTTCATTACCTCGTAACGGTTTCTTGCCATAAATAGCCTAAACTTATTGACCTGGTAAGTTGTAGATTTACCCTAGGCATTTTTGCAAAACAAGCCATCTGTCTTTGACCTAGGGTGTAAGTTTCATCATAATTTGATTTCCAAATTGAAAATCCAGCGGTCTCCTTCCTTGATCAACATGCTTCTTTATTTCCCTCGTTGCCTTTGACAAATTATCTTGGGCTTCCTTAAGCAACTCGTGTTTTGCATGAGTGAATCTATAAGCTGCATGACATTTTCCTCTTGTATTTGTTTTAGCCACCTCATGAACAGTAAATGGTTGTTGGCTCGTTGCCACCTCGAACAGACTTGCACTCATTGAGGATGATCTATGCAGATTGTAACAAATCTGAGTACTATCTAGCAACTACACCTAGTTCTTCTAACTTGCTATAATATAGTGCCTCAGGTACTCTTCCAACAAACCATTGATACGCTCCGTCTAACCATCCGTTTGTGGATGGTTTGCTGTGAAAAATTTCAATTCTGCACTGATCAAGTTGAACAACACTGTCCAGAGCTGTCCAGTAGATCGTGTATCCTAGTCACTCACAATATCTTCGGACAACCCAAAATATTTCACCACATACTTATAAAATAAGTCGGCAACAACTTCAGTAGTACAAGCATGTGGTGCAGGGATAAAAATAGCATATTTAGAAAAACGATCAATAATAACCACTATTGAACGCATACCATTCGCCTTAGCCAAATCGGAAATGAAGTCCATAGAAACGCACAACAACGACTTCTATGGAATAGGAAGAGACTGTAACAGATTGGCTTCCTTCTTGCGTTTCGGCTTGTCCTGTTGGCACACCAAACAGGTCTTAACATATGCTTCCATGTCTATCCATCTTCGGCCATAAGTAGGACCGGGACAACAATGCCATCATACGTTGCCTTCCTAGATGACTAACCCGACAATGGATCGTGAGTTTCTCTATGTAGCTCCTCATTATGGAGAAGATCATCTTCCAACCAAAATCTGCAAACATAACTGTCTTTGATTTGTTGAACCAATCGTTGGTACTCAACATCCTTTCTAGCTCTTTCATGAATTCTATCTACCAAGCTCGATATGACTTGAGAGATAGCAGCAACATAACTTTGTACCTCCTTTTGACTAAGAGCGTTGGTCACTTGATTGTGCTTCCCAAGTTTATGCCTCTGCTCAAATTCATATTCTTCAAGATACTCTTGCCAACGAGCTTTCATTGGAGACAACTTCTTTTGCACCTTGAAGAAAGTGTTAGCTACATTATTCGTCAAGACAAAAAATTTAGTACCTACCAAATAAACCTACCAGGTTTGAGGGTAATGAACAACTATTGTCGTCTCCTCCTCATGAGCAGAATATTTTTTCTTTGCATCATTAAGCTTTCTACTTTCAAAAGCCACCAGATGTCCCCCTTGAACCAACACTTCTCTAATGGCACGACTAGAGGCATCCATATGCACTTCAAATTGCAGCTCAAAGTCGGACAACTGCAAATAGATTTGCTTGCCACAACAACCTTGAGTCTGTCAAAGGCCTCTTGGCAGTCTGCACTCCACTTGTATGAATGATCTTTCTTTAGTAGCTTTGTCAAAGGAGCAGCCAACTTCGAGTATCCTTAAATAAATTCCGACACCTTGGTAGAGGCTGTCTAGTCAAGGATGGCTTGGACTTTCTACCTATCTATTTTGACCTGGTCGTTGCTAATGACGTGCCCTAGGAATTTTATTTCCCTCTAAACGAACTCACATTTTCCATTTTTACATATAACTTGTGCTTCCTCAAGCGAGATATCACTTGACTCAAGTGGGATGACTATTCTTCTAAGGACTCACTATAGATGACAATGTCATCTAAGTACACAACAAAAAAGGTATTGATGTAGTAATAAAAAAACATCGTTCATTAAGTTATAGAATGTCGCAGGTGCATTAGTAAGACTGAAAGGCATAACAAGAAATTCAAAAGAGCCATATTTGGTTACGTATGTGGTCTACATCTTGTCTCCATCTACAACCATAACTTGCCAATATTCGGAGCGAAGATCCAACTTAGTAAAATAGGTTGCCTTGCACAAGTGGTCAAACAAATTAACCACCAAAGGAACAGGATATTTGTTCTTAATTGTCACCTTGTTGAGTGCCTGATAGTCAATACACATTCTGAGAGACCCATCCTGCTTTTTCTGGAACAACACCAGAGCATTATAAGGCGTCTTCGAAGGTGGAACCAAACCTGCATCTAGCAGCTACGTCCAAAGATAGAGACGTGAGAGACATTGAAGAAGGACTCAAGGATTAGTTCCTTCCTTACAAGACTTCGTGGGTTCCTTCTTCAATGTCTCCCATGTCTTTATCTTTTGACAAAGCTATTAGATGCGGATTTGGTTCAACCCTTAAAGGTGCCTTATGGTGCTTCGGTGCTATTCAAGGAAAAGCAGGATGAGTCTCTCAGAATGTGTGTTGACTATCAGGCACTCAACAAGGTGACAATCAAGAACAAATATCTTGTTCCTTTGGTGGTTGATTTGTTAGACCGCTTGTGCAAGGCTACCTACTTTACTAAGTTGGATCTTCACTTCGGATATTGGCAAGTTATGGTGGCAGATGGAGACGAGGCGAAGACCATATATGTAACCAGATATGACTCTTTTGAATTTCTTGTTATACCTTTCGGTCTTGCTAATGCACCTACGACATTTTATAACTTAATGAATGATATCTTTTATGACTATAACGATTGCTTTGTTGTTGTATACTTGGATGACATTGTCATATATAGTGAGTCCCTAGAAGATTACTTATCCCACTTGAGTCAAGTGATGTCTCACTTGAGGAAGCACAAGTTGTATGTAAAGATGGAAAGATGCGCATTTGTTCAGAGGGAAATAAAATTCCTTGGACACGTCATTAGCAACGGTTTGGTCAAAATGGATAAGTAGAAAGTCTAGGTCATCCTTGACTTTACGGCCCCTACCAAGGTGTCAGAGTTACGATATTTTCTTGGCTTGGCTAACTATTGCAGAAAATTTATATAAGGATACTCAAAGTTGGCTGCTCTTTTGACAGAGTTGCTCAAGAAAGATCATTCATACAAGGGGAGTGCAAACTGCCAAGATGCCTTTGACAGACTCAAGGTTGCTGTGGTAAGCATATCGGTTTGCAGTTGCCTGACTTTGAGCTGCAATTTGAAGTGCATATGGATGCCTCTAATTGTGCCATTAGAGGAGTGCTGGTTTAGGAGGAACATCCAGTGGCTTTTGAAAGTAGAAGCTTAATGATGCGAAGAAGAAATATTCTGCTCATGAGGAGGAGATAATGATAGTTGTTCTTTGCCTTCAGACCTGGCGGGTTTATTTGCTCGGTACTAAATTTTTGGTCTTGACGGATAATATAGCTAACACTTTCTTCAAGGTACAGAAGAAGCTATCTCCAAGGAAAGCTCGTTGGCAGGAGTATCTTGAAGAACATGACTTTGAGTGGAGGCGTAAACTTGGGTGGCGCAATCAGGTGGTCGGCGCTCTTGGTCGAATGGAGGTACAAGGTTATGCTGATGCTATCTCTCAAGTCATATCGGGCTTGGTGGATAGAATTCTTGAAAGTGCTAGGAAGAATGTTGAGTACCAACGGTTGGTTCAGCAAGTCAAAGACAATTTTGTTCGCATATTTTGGTTGGAAGATGTTATTCTCGATACCAAGGGAGACAAATTATATGTCCATACAGTTGGGGGCTTGAGGTAGGAGCTACATAAAGAAACCCATGATCCATAGTGGGCTAGTGATCTAGGAAGCCAGCGTATGATGGCATTGTTGTCCCGATCCTACTTATGGCCGAAGATGGATACGACGTGGAAGCATATGTCAAGACCTGTTTGGTGTGCCAACAAGGCAAGACGGAACGCAATAAGGAAGTCGGTCTGTTGCAGTCTCTTCCTATTCCACTGAAGCCATAGGTGTGCATTTCTAGGGACTTCATTTTCGGTTTGCCTAAGGTGGATGGTATGCGTTCAATAATGATTGTTGTGAACGGTTCTGGATAGTATTGTTCAACTTGATGGGTTTAGAGTTGAAATTCTCCACAACAAACCATCCATAGATGGATGATGAGATGGAACGTATCAATGGTTTGCTGGAAGAATACGTAAGGCATTATGTTATAGCAGGTCAGAAGAACTAGCTGCAGTTGCTAGATAATGCTCAATTTTGTTACAATATGCACAGATCGTCCTCAATGAGTGCAAGTCCGTTCGAGGTGGCTAAGGGGCAACATCCTTTGCTGCTCATGAGGTAGCTAAAGCAAGTACATGTGGAAGATGTCATGCAACTTACAGATTCGCTTGTGCAAAACAAGAGTTGCTTGAGAAAGCCCAAGACAGTTTGTTAAAGGCAACAAGGTGAATGAAAAAGTATGCTGATCAAGGACGTAGACCACTGAATTTTCAAGTTGGGGATCAAGTTATGCTGAAGCTTACTCCCCAAATTTGGACGAAAATTAGTAGCAAGATGTCGCATCGTGGTTTAACTCCAAAGTATGATGGTCTTTTTGAATTGGTCATAAAATTTGGGAATGTTGCCTATTGATTGAAATTGCCAGATAGGTTGAAGATTCATCCTACTTTCTGTGTCAAGTTTTTGAAACGATTCCATGCAGACTTGGTTAACATGGAGAGGAAGCAAGCTCGAAGAGCACCTCGGTTATTCAAAAATAGTTTGACAGAGAGGTTGTAAGAATTCTGGATCACAAGACGAAAGGGCAAAGCAAGAAGAATGGGAGAACCTCATATTTGGTTATGTGAAAACATAGCCCGCTTTTGAGGCATCATGGGAAAGGGATGTGACGTGGTCAAAAATTTAGAAGTATCTACAGACCCTACCAACGAGGTCATTGGCTTTTTCTATCGGGGGAGGAGATTGTTTGTTAGCACTGTGAGCTTCAAGCATGCTACAAGTGGCACGTGGTGGCACCTTGCACTCTTATAATCCTTGCAGACATGATGGAGGCATGCTAGTCACACTTGGCAAGGCCCCCAAACAAATGATGAATATAGTTATATTCATGGTGACCTCGTTGGCTTCTTTTGTTGGGGGAGGGGTATGTTTGTTAGCACCTTGAGCTTCAAGCGTTGCACTCTTGTCATCCTTGTAGACATGATGGAGGCATGCCAGTCACACTTGGCATGTCCCCCAAATGGACGACGAAGATGGTTATATTCATGGTGGTTGATTGCTCATCGACCTGCAATGTAATCTTGGGGCGGACCGTCTAAACACTACGAAAACCATCATGTCCACTTATCATCTAATGGTCAAATTCCCAACGAAGAATGGGAACGGCAAGCAGTGAGGGGACCAGACGGTGGCGAGGGAATGCTATGTGGCGACCTTCAAGGAGAAGAAATCTAGGAAAATGCTATTGATTGATGCCATGGAGGTTAGGGACGAGAAGGAAGAACAAAGGGCAGAACTTGTAGGGACTCTAGAAGTAGTGCAGCTGGCGAATGGCAGGAAAGACATGACGGTGCAAGTGGGAGCATAACTCCCTACAGACCTGGAAGGGTCTTTGGTGCAATTTCTTAGGGAGAATACAGACGTCTCCTTCTGATCACCTAAAGATATGGAGGGAATTGACCCCCAAGTAATGTCACACCATCTCAATGTTAGATCGCTCTTCAAAATAGTAAGACAAAAGTCAAGAAAAGGGGGTAGTGGAGGCAGAAGTTGTGAAGCTTGAACATGTCGAATTCGCGTGAGAGGTTCAATATCCGGATTGGCTGGCCAATGTTGTCTTGGTCAAAAAGCTGAACGACAAGTGGAGGATGTGCGAGGATTTCAAAGACCTGAATAAGGCCTGCTTAAATGACAAGTATCCTCTTCGGAAAATAGATCAGTTGGTAGATTCCACATCTGGCAATGAGCTTCTCAATTTCATGGATGTGTTCTCAAGATATAAGCAAATTATGATGAACGTAGTTGACCAGGAGAAGATGACCTTTATCAAAGAGGGGATTTTGCAACAAAGTGATGTCGTCTAGGCCGAAGGACATGGGGGCCATGTATCCAATGCCTCGTCAATACGATCTTTAGGGAGCAGATTGGGAGAAACATGGAGGTCTACGTGGATGAGATGCTAAACAAGAGCAAGACAACCGTCGATCACTTGGCCGACTGGAAAAGACCTTTAGGGTCCTAAGGAAGTATGGGATGAAGTTGAATCTTGCCAAATGCGCGTTTGAGATGGCAATTGGAAAGTTTTTGGGCTTTTTTGTTAGCTAGAGGGGGATTAAGGCCAATCTAGAAAAAATATAGACCATCCTCAACATGCAGTTCCCTAGGACGATCAAGGAAGTGCAGTGCCTCACTAGGAGGGTGGCAACGCTGAACAGGTTCATGAGTCGGGCAACTGATTAGTGCTTGTTTTCTTTAAAACTCAGAGGGAAGCTTTCGAGTGGACTTCAGAGTGCGAAGGAGCGTTCGGACAACTGAAGGAATACTTGGCCTTCCCGTCTTCAAGCATGGTTGTGAGTGCTGCCTAGATCAGAGAGGAAGAGAGAGTTGAAAAGTCGATGTACTACGTTAGTCAGGCACACAAAAGATCAGAGAGCAGATATCCCCAGATCGAGCAATTGGTATTTGCCTAGCTTACATTGGCCCGACAGCTCCGGTCATATTTTGGAGCTCATACGATCGTGGTCCTTACTTACCAGCCCTTGAAGCAAGTTCTGTAGAAACCAAAAACCTCTGGGCGATTGGTGAAATAGTCGGTCGAGCTTGGGGAATTTGATATCAGGTATGAGCCCAAGAGGGTGATCAAAGGCCAAGCGATGGTAGACTTGCTAGCCGAGCTTAGATGGAGGAATGAAGGAGAAAATGTAGTCTTAGAAGTTGTAGAACCAATTGTGGAACGAGCTGCTGCAGCTAATGCCGAGCAGCTCTGGGTGATCAATATAGATGTGTCGACAACCAACGAGGCTAGTGGAGTGGGGATAAAACTAACTTCCCCATAGGGGGACACATTAGAGTACACACTTTGGTTTAAATTGAGGGCCACCAATAACAAAGGTGAGCACAAGGCTGCCATAGCTGGCCTGAAGCTATGTTAGAGCCTAGAGGCTAGGCAAGTTAGGTTATATAGTGATTCACAACTGGCTGTCTCCCAAGACAACGGGAAAGCTGAGGTCAGGGAAGATAGATGAAGAAGTATAGGGAAGCATTGGACCAAGCAAGAAAAAGCCTTTGAGTTGGTCCAGATCTTTTGCATACCTACGGAGCAGAATTGCTGAGGGGACACATTAACTCGGCTAGCCAATGCCCTAGAAGGAGTACTCTGCCCGGATACTCCCATTGAACACCTAATGGAGCCAACTATAGTCAGCTTGAGGAGGTAAACACAATTTAGGTGTGCATGGTATGGACAGAGCCCATAATTCGATATCTAAGAGAAGGGAAGCTGCTAGTCGACCGAGCAGAAGCCAGTAAGGTCAAGTACAGGTTGAGTACGTATACGTTGAGGAATGGTGTGCTGTACAAAAGAGCCTACTTTACGTATTCGATATCTGAGCATGAAGGCTAGTATGTTCTCCATGAGATACACGAGGGGATTCGTGAAAACCATTCAAGCGGCAGAGCGTTAAGCAATAAGGCCATCCAACTTGTTATGGGAGTTTCTGGGATAGTTTGGTAACCAAATTAGGTACGCGTCTCCAGGACATCCGCAGGCGAGCGGGCAAATTAAGGTGACCAAAAAGACTTTGCTAGGGATGATCAAGACTGGGTTAGAAGCTTCTAAGGGATTCTGGGTTATGCAACTGCCTAGTGTTCTTTGGGCGTATCACAACACAGTCTGAACGCCAACCAGAAGAACACTATTTCTGTTGATTTTTAGCAGTGAGGCAATCATTTCGGTGGAAGTGGGCCTACCCAACCATCGCATCAACATATACAATTTCGAGCATAACAAGGAAACCTTGTAGTTGAACATAGACCTGTTGGAGTAAGAAAAGGGAAAATCATCAATCCGAGTGGCCTCATACTATCAAAGGGTGAAAAGGTACTACGACACGAAGGTAAAGCACATGGTGTTTTAAGTGGGGCACATGGTACTCTGAAAAGTGGTTTTTGCAACCAAAAACCTTGGGGGTTGGAAGCTTGGGCCAAACTGGGAATGACCATACTGTGTGGAGGAAGTTATCGGACCAAGTGTTTATCGGCTGACCTCCATCTCCTGCCAACCACTACAGCACAACCAAAATGCAGAACACCTCCGTAAATATTATAAATAATGCGTCTTTTGTATGAAGAAAATTTTTATTTCCTTGTAATTTGTTTTTGCTTATGATTCGACAACAAATGAGGAAATCCTAGACTCAACATTTTGTCCAAAGTCTTTCATCAATTGGTATTCAAGGGCTGCAGTTGAACTGATTGGGTTAGACTAAAGTTATCAATCTTCTATCAGCAAGCGTGCTATTTTTGTTGTTGGTACAATACGTATTGGTATCAGTGTATTTTGGCATACCGTTTCAGACTTATCGTTAAAAAAAATATACATTTCTCAAATAATATTTTCTAACAAGAAAACATGTTTGACATATAAAATAAAGCCTTACAACTAAAAAATAAATCACCAAACATAAAAGGGGATGAGTATACGCCACATGATTACTAAGTTTGAGGTTTAATTACATTTTTAGTCTTAATTTGTGTATAATTATCAAAGAAAAATTCATTCATTGAAAATTTTAAAAAACATTCGTACCGATTGGTACAGGTAAGGGCCAGGTACAACCTCGCATTGGCTAGACCACCCGATATTGCCCGGTTAATTTTTGCTGCAATATGTGCTGTTGACGACACTGTTTTTCTTTTGGTATGGTACGGTACAATATCAACAACACTGGATCAGACTAAAATAGTCTCCGATTGGGTGAAGTTCAGAAAATGCTCAATCGGATCAAACTACTTAATAGTACGAGGTTTAGCGGCTCAAATTCTAGAAGTCGATCGGATCAAACTATAAACAGTTTGACTCAACGAAGTCAGAACAAACAGTCTCCGATCGAGTAAAATGAGAAGCTGGTCGGATCAGACTATAAATAGTCTCCGACCGAACAAAGCCAAACGCTGATCAGATCGGACTACTTAAATAGTCTTTGATCAAGCAACTCCCAATTTCAAGAAGCTGGTCGAATCAGACTACGAATAGTTTTTGACTGAGCAGAATAAAAAGATGATTGGATTAGACTACATAAATAATCTCTGATCGAGCAAAATTAAAAACTAGCTGGGTCAACCACAAAAAGACCATGACCTAGCAAGGTTATAAGTTGATCAGATTAGATTATAAACAGTCTTCGATCGTGTAGGGTAAGCTCTGGTCAAATCTGAAGGGCACTAAGGTAAGCCCACCTGCCTTTGCTTGGCAAACACATGGGTACAAGTCACCTAAGAATCAAGCATTTTATGTCCACTCTAAACAAGTGTTTCATGCTTATTTAATAAGGGTTTCTTAAATTGCTCATTTGGTCTCACCCCTTGCAGTTTTTACTAGGGCAAAAACTTGTAAAAAATATTTGCACATAAAGAGGAATGTCAGTTAGCCTAGATTTAAACTTGGTGTCTTCACTGATGATTTAGGTAGAGCTAATGATTAGCAAAGATAAGGGGATAAGCAGTTGGGTGAAGTGCACAAAAACCACGAAAACACGAGAAATTCAAAAATAAACAAAAAGTAATCAACATCTCAATTATAAAGAAAGTATCAACAACAAAGAATGTTTAGTTGCAAAAGGATAAGTGGTTACTAACGTCTGGGAATTCAAAACAACACAAGTTTGGCAAAATAATTACAGGTCCGATCAAGACTTAAAACTTTGAAGGTTTCAATTTGGCCCGCCATCATCTATAGATTCCTTAGCATTAGACCCAGAGTCATCTTCAGGCTTGAAATTGAAAAGGTCCAGCTCGAGGTAAGTGCAAAACAATTTCCTCTTCAGGCAATTAAAGTTGGAGTACAAAAGAGAAGCTATGGCTGCTTAATGCTCTTCAAAATCCTTGAAAGCCTGAACAACAGCCTAGAGGGCAAACTCTAGACGAATACCCATCAGAGCCAGCTGGTCATCCAGATCTTCAGCCCTCATTTCTACAGCGACCCAGCTGCCCCTCTCATTTTAATCAGTTGTTCTAGCTCGGATCTTAGCCTCTCCATCTTTTCTAGGGCTAGAGCATAGTCGCCTTTACCTTAAGCGCCCGATCTTTAATCACGCTTGTTCTCTTCTTTTCATGCTTCAGAGTCACCTGGGTGAACTTCAGCACTGCCTGACTAGAATCTCTTTCCTCACAAGCCTTATGCATCTAATTTAGAGCATTGGCCATGGTAGTCCTCAACTCTTTCCTCTCTTTCTCCACAACACCCAACCCCACATTGGGCCTCATCCATTTGAGCAATAGCAAGGCAGGCTTCCTTGATCCTCTACCTTGCCTACCCTTCAAAGTTAATTGGATGTAGGCACAGTTTGATGCTTTCAGCACATACTTGCAACAAAATGCTTTGGTTATGTAAAAAAGGAGAGCAAACAGAGTTAGGAGTTGCATGTCATGACACTTATCTGACTCAGAGACAAAAATGTTCCTGGCCAATTCCTTGGTAGGAATCTGATTCAGCAAGCTCTTCCCATCCCCGACATGTACATGAACAGGCTCGCGCTGTACGTCGGGACCCAGAGAGAAAGAATGAAGAATTGTTAGGGTCATCAAAGTAGAGCGCTGGTAGGGGCCATCCTTCCTCAGTTTCTCCACGAAAGTTGCTTCTGCCTGAGTGATGAAATGGATTTAATCGCCCACTTGCCTGATCTGCAAGAGAACTTGACACCGGTGTGGTATCTGACCAACACTCCTCTGATGCCTAAGTCAGTTTTAGGATGGAGAAAAAATATATGTAAAAGAAAGGTAGGGAATTGTTCTGAGTTAAACAGAATGTTCATACTTTGTGCCATAAGGGGCCCTTGCGTTATATAAGAGTGGCCTTATGTTTTAGCATCTTGGCGAGATCATAGGAAGTGATTAACCTTATTCTCCTAAAGAATAGGTTAGGTGGATCTTTTATGTTTATCTCTGTCCCAGTCGTATATATCTGTTTGTTCAAGGTTGGATCCCGTATTCCACTTAAATAGGAGTATTGTTTGAAAAATGTTTCTCATGTCCGTGGTGGACTTTGTCGGCTCTGTTTTTCCCTGTCTAGCTATTTTGTTAACACGGGAAGACTGAACAGAATGTTACTGGAAAAGAATGCATGGCTAGATGAGCAGAGCACGTACTCGACTGAGCCGAACACAAAAAATCTGAGCAGATCATATAAAACTGAGCAGAGCACATGGTCAACTCAGTTTGTCGAACATACTACTATTACCTACGCTCCTATTTCCGAACAGTTGCTTGCTACGAGAGGAAATATTAATAGCCAGATAAAGTGAATTTTGACGGCTTAGTTTTATCTTGTTTTACGCACCATATTTAATGCGATGTCAGGGACTCTTGATAGGTACGTACACGTGGCTTCCATCTCCCCCTTGGACATGCAATCAGATCGATGGTCTCTATTTGAAAACGGTTGATTGGGGGCCTTTAAATATACCTTTTGGCTTTCCATTTTTTTCCCCTTCTTTCTTTTGAAACTCAATAAAAACGTACCAGTAGCTATTGTTGCATTTTTTTTTCAATCTCTGAAGTCACCTCCTTTTTCAGAGAATTGCTGCTGATTTGTAGGTGCGTATATACTTCTCTTCTATTTCTTTTCAGGACTGGCTGATCGTAGACCATTTGACTTGGATCCCCAAGAATTAGGGCATACTTGGTCCTTCCTTTTCCTTCGACTGTGTTGATACCTCCATACTTACTCACATTATCCATCGTTTGGGGAGTTCACTCACTCCCCAGTCGTTCAATGTTATTACAAAGACATTTTTGAAATCATCCATCTTGCCGTTCCCCAATTTCAAGAAATGGCGTCTCATAAACAAACATTTAGGACTTTTGGCTCCGTATGTTCAGACTTAGACAGAGAGCTAACACTGATCAGACATTGCACCCTAGTTAGGCGAATTCATCTTCCGCACATGATTCCCCTCTGCCAACCGATGTAGCGTTGAACATCAGACCCATAGAAGCCGACCGGATTGTTTCAAATATTTCTAAGGAAGAGTTGACAATATTAAGGGTCAAATACCAAATTTTGGACCCTGTAGTTATGAGAATCCCGGGTCCGATCGAAAGGGCAAATACCCCCCAGTTAGGTGAATTACGTCTATATGTGGCTGACTTTGAGGCTGGGCTGAGGTTGCCTTTTGCTCCCTGTGTGAGGAAGATTTTATGGTACTTAGGTTTATCTCCTGGGCAACTATTGCCTAATTCCTGGCATATCTTGGTTGGTTATGGCGTGCTCTGGGTTGGACCGAGGAGAAGGCCCAACTAACCAAGGAGGCTTTTCTTTGTTCTCATAAAGTGAGCATGTCTACGCAAGGATGGTGATATTTTTCTAGGAGGGATGCAGGCAAGGTATTGATGGACGGTCTGCCCTCTACAAACAAAAATTGAAAGAATAAGTTCTTTATCTCTAGAGAAGGATGAGAATTCCTTCTTGGGAGGAGAGAACTGATTTCTCAAGAATTTGTTATTTCTGGGGAGAGCCTCATCCTTCTCATGAGCATTTCTTTAATTCTTTTTGCTTTGCATTTGTCACGCCCTCAAATTAGTAAAACAAGATATACCAGTATACTTAAATAATATCCCTTATGTACTCAAACTATAACCCAAAATAACTAAAAAGTATGAATGTCTGAAATCTATGGAGGTAACGATTTCAAAATAGGCCATCGATACCGATTTGGCCATTTACGAGTTACAAAGTCGAATGATTACATCATGACTTGTGCTGGATCAAAAATAGAATTATATTACATCTTTCCAAAAATTTAAGTCAAAGATGTTGAATAACTCCATGCTAAAGTCTACAAAAAATGCACACAATCAAGCATGCCATGTCCTTTAATCTACTGCTCGATATCAGTACCTGAAATAAAAGAAGGGGTAAGCTACAAGTCCAGTAGGAACATTGATACCAATATTATACATTGATGTGTATTATAACATGAGGACGAGTCAATCAAACAAAGGAAATAACTTAGATAATGGATGTGTTACAACAAGTTCTGAGAGATTCGAATAACCATACAAATCGACAATTGGTACATTAGCTCATAGAATAATTAATGTTTTCATTACAACTTGACAACAAGAAAGCTTTAGACATCTTCATGACACATTTTTGAAAGTCACAATACATTCCTAGTACTCCCAAAGGGATCTAATACCTTCCTAGCATTTCCGAAGGAGTCTAGTACATCCCTAGTATTTTCTGAGGACTCTAGTGCTTTTTTAGCATTCTCAAAGGAGTCTCGTACACCCCTATCATTCTCAGAGGAGTGTAGTGCTTTCCTAGCATTCTTGAAAGAATCTAGTACTTTCCTATCATTTTCGGAGGAGTCTAGTACTTTTCTAGCATTTTTGAAGGAATCTAGTACTTTTCTAGCATTTTGGAAGGAGTCTAATACTTTCCTAGTATTTTTGGAGGAGTCTAGTACTGTCCAGTGTTACAACCGTCATTCAATTGTTGTCACTTAACGAACCATAACACGAGTATCGGTATAATTCACTCTAACAAGTCCATGATGAGTTAAACGTGCATAATCTTCGAAAACATAATGAAAAGTATCTAACTATAGCCCAAAACCACAAAGAAAACCTTCTAGAACAATAATGGACAACTAGCAGAATCAGACGAGCCTGCTTAAGCGAGCTGGAGGCCGCTCGATTCCAGCGAGCAGAAAAACACCGCTCGAGAGTCTGCAAACAATTGCTCGAGCAGTTTCAAATTTGCGAAGGTCGCTCGAGTAAGCTGGAAGCCGCTTGAGCGGTCGGGCAATTTTCTGGATTTTTTTGGCAGATTCCAGAACACGAACAAAACTATAATTTCCACTTCAATACGACCAAATCAAGTATTTTTACTACATTAAACACTCACACACACATGTATAAGGAATTATGTCCTTAGCTCAAGGTTAAAGTGATGGATTTGGCGAAGAAGATGATACCCTAGCTTCGGATGGCCTCAAGAGCTTCGATTCTCCACCCTCAAATTTCGAATCGATGATCCTTCTTTGGGTATGCGTTAAGCACGCATATGTTACTCTATATCTCAAAGGAGTTTGGATTTGGTTAGTTGGATTGGTGGCAATAGTAGAGAGGGGGAGAAGAGGGTTAGTGAGAGAAAGCTCAAGCTTTCAATTGAGCTCAATGTTTCCCCAAAAACTTGATTTTTGGGGCAAAATAAAGGAGTGTCCAAATGACAAAAATACCACTTCCTAACCCATTAGATCAACACAAACCTCCCGGGTCAAAATTTTAACTCACCCAAGCTCAAATTGAGCATTCTACGATCATAACCCTTATTAATTAGTATTCCAAGTATAATTATAACAAGAAATTTTTCGAGTCCTTACAGCATTATTCCCTCTGTATTGCTTGTGGCTGACTGTATCTTCTTGATTCTGAGCAGGGAGATAGAGACCAGAGATTACTATGGAGATTGACGAACAACTAAAGTTGGTTGGAGATTATCCTAACCACGATTTCAGAGTATTGCTTGAGCCAGAGGCTCTAGTAAAATTTCTGTTTGGCCCAGAACCCTCAAGTGAGGCCCTTACCTTGGAAAGAGGTATCTCATTGTCTTGTTGTTTTAGTTTCTATGATCGTCATCTCACCCTCTTATATTTAACATGAGACACACACAAGCAATGGTGAAGCTTAACAATGATAAATTAGCAAATCTATCTGAATGAGCAAAGATTTGAGGTAGTTCAAGGCAAAAAATGACACAGAAGAAGGCATTGGCTGACCCATCTACTTTTGTGGATCATGGGGTGACTTTTCAGGGGGATTGTCAGTGCCCCTCCTCCTGCCAAGAAGGGTAGAGCTGACTAGGCTTGGGAATCGCCTTCCTTGCCTGCCATCCAAGCTACGGAGGTTGAGAGAGTGGTCATTTCGGAGGAGGTTGATAATCCTTCGACTGAAGGTATGAATTGGTCGCTGACGAGGAAGAGAAAAGCAAGAGAAGGCTCTTCTTCAATGAATGCTGAGATAGGAGTTGATCCTCTTTCTTCTTCTTTGGAGCCTTCTTTGTTATCAAACAATCGACTAGCCATTGATTCGCTAGTAGATCTTCCAACGGAAAGTGACAAACAAATCATGAAATGGATGAGTTTTGTGGCGAAAGAATCACGTTTTCTCATTTGCTTGGCATAGGTAAGCATTTATTACCATCTTTTTCCTCTTCTTGTTAGCTGAAATTATGTCCTGAGTATTTTTATTCTATATTCCTTATAGGTAGCCTTATATGGTGGAGATGTGGTAAGAGATTCTCTGAATGTTCAAGATGAGAAGGACGCCATGGAAACGAGAAAGAAAACTCACGAACGAATGATGGAGGAACAAATTCAATTAGTTACAAAACTGCAAAAGGAGAAAAAAGAGTTGAGGGAAGAAAATATGTTGAAAGAGGCTCAATTGCTAAGCTTAAAAGAAATGTCACAAGCATATGAAGAACAGTCCTCTCAACTGGCTAAGTTGTTGTCTGTAGAGCAGAGGTTAACTGAAAGACCTGAAGAGAGCTTTTTTTGACTCTAACTTGGCTGAAATGTTAAGGACCTTGCTTTTATGTGTGATGAGAAGAGCAGGATGCTGACTGAAAGGAAAAGAGAGATTAATTCCTTGCGGGATCAGCTGAGCATAGACCAGTCAACGCAACTGGAGTAGATGAAGGACTCTCCTTCCTTCATCGACATCATGACTGAGTATTATTTTAGTGGTTTCATGTCTTTGAAGAAGAAGATTAGTGTGGCTAATCCTGAGTTGGACTTAACCATCTTCAATGTTGAAGATGAAAGTATAACCTTGGACAACGAGTCTGATGAGGCAGAGGATGAGGAAACTATGAGCCTAGGAACGAATCCGACAGATGCACCGACTGGAGAGATCTCGGCTGAGGACGTTCCTCAAGACCCTATTGTGGAGATGGCTAAGACAATTCTGGGGAAGAGCGTGGACGCTATAATATCTGGGGTCGCTGATGAAGTGTTCAGAGAGGACCCATCTAGAGAGGATCCCATCGTGGGTTTGACCTTCTCGGACAATGCTAGAGTGGTGGAATCTTCTGATGTGCAGGATCCCCCCGCTGTACAGGATTCATAGATCTATCTTTACACAGTCTTTTTCTGTTTCCACAGCTGTTTTATGTCTTCGAACAATTTTCACCTGGTGGTGGTTTTGACTATTTACATGCCTTTAAGTGTTTGCATGTGATTTTATGCTTGAGCTCTCTTTTTTTATGTCTCCAAGTAGGATAAGTATGAGTAGCCACAACTGCTTATACTAGGATAAGATATGTTGAGAATGA
This sequence comes from Arbutus unedo, assembly GCA_014822125.1. NCBI lineage: Eukaryota > Viridiplantae > Streptophyta > Magnoliopsida > Ericales > Ericaceae > Arbutus > Arbutus unedo. The sequence goes on along the minus strand of JABCMJ010020466.1, from coordinate 4,680 downwards.
GAGACTGTTCGAACTGATTATCCTAGAGGACATGTACTGGGCAAGCGAGGTTGCTCGGTTTCATGGTCCCGGAGGACATGGACAGGGTAGGCGAGATTGCTCGGATTCGTGATCCTGGAGGACATGTACTGAGCAGGCGAGGCTGCTCGAATTTTTTCCACGATTCATGGAATCCAAAGATGAACGAATATTTGCGTAATCTCCATGTATTTATTCAAATAAGCAGTTTGACGAATAGTCTCAAAAAGCAAATAAAAAATGATAGATACTTTTTTAAGTGCTCAGCGTTCCAAGGTTGAGGAAGCTTTTTTCTGGCCAAGGTAACTAGTCGATAGGATCCTGCCTTGATGTGTTCTGCAATTTGATAGGGACCTTCCCAATTGGGTCCCAAGTGTTTGGTCTTTTTTCTTGTAGGATCCACATTTTTTAATACCAAATCTCCCACTCTGAAACTCCTTTGTCTGACTTGGCGATTATAGAACTTAGCCATTTGTTGTTGATAAGCTGCAATCTTCATGGCTGCTCTTTCTCTCTTTTCTTCTAAGAAGTCCAGTACCTTCAGTAAACCTTGGTGGTTATTTTTCTCTCTGAAATCACTGGTCCTGTGGCTGGCAGGCCTATTTCTATTAGAATCATAGCCTCCACTTCATAGGCCAAGGAGTAGGGAGCTTTTCTCATTACTGTTCTGGTGGTAGTGCGATAGGCCCAAAGTACACTGAGTAACTCTTTTGGCTATTCCCCTTTTGCGGCTTCCAATTTTTTCTTCAAGTTCCTCTTGATGGTTTGGTTGTTGACCTCTACCTGACCATTTGCCTTCGGATATCCTTTGGAAGCATAGTGCACTCATATTCCCCTTTGTTCACAAAAACTTTGAAATTGGTCATTGTTGAACTGCTTGCCCCGATCAGTGACAATGGTTCTAAGTAGCCCAAATCTGCTAATGATGTTCTTCCATATAAAGTTGATAGCTTTTTGTATGGTGATGGTGGCCGATGGCTCAGTTTCTACCCATCTGGTAAAGTAATCCACAACCACTATGGCAAACCTATTCTACCATTTCCCAACCGGAAGAGGTCCAATCAAGTCTAACCCCCATTGGGCAAATGGCCAGGGAGAGGACATTGGGTTCAGCAAAGTGGGGGGTTGATGAGGGATATTAGCGAACCTATGGCATTTTACACATCGTTGGACCATTTGCATCGCATTAGACTGCATGAATGACCAATAATAGTCTGTTCTGAGTAACTTCTGCGCTAGAGATCTCCCCCTGAGTGATTTTCACAAGATCCTTCATAGATCTCCCTCAAGGCATATTCGGCTTCCTCTTTAGTCAGACTGCACAAAAGTGGGAGTGAATAACTTTTACGATAGAGTACCCCATCCATGTACAAATGTTTAGCTGTTCGGAGTCTCAACTTTCTTGCCATGTCTCTATCTGTTGGCAATTCCCCATTTTCTAAGTATTTGACTATAGGATCTGCCTAGGATCATTTATAACTAACTGCAGTGATTTCCACGGCAAACTGCTCGACACTGGGTCGCTCCAATCGCTGAATAGGAACGAGATGATCTAACATTTATTCTCAAGCTGTGGCCAGTCGTTGCCAATTCATTTACCTCCTGATTTTCTACTCGAGGAATTGTCTCCACATTCATAGTCCTAAGGCTTCCTATAACAGCTTCACTAGGTCTAGATATTGCCTCATTCGGTCTTCTTTGGCCTCATATTCTCCCAACACTTGTCCTATGATCAACTGGGAGTCACTTCTAATAGTCAGATCTTTTATGCCTAAGGATTTAGCCAATCTGAGTCCCATAAGAAGGGCCTCATATTCTACCCCATTGTTGATGGCTTTAAAGTCGAACCTGAGAGCATACTAGAACTTGATTTGGTCGGGAGAGATTAGGATTATGCCTGCCCCACAGGCTTCTGTGTTAACTGACTGTCTACATTGAGCATCCACCCTACAGGCCTTTCAGTCAACAATCCTTGCGTATCTTCTTGCTTGGAACCCGATTCATTTGAGAGGGTGAATTCTACCAGTAAGTCTGCCAGAGCTTGAGCCTTGATAGCTATTCTCGAACATAAATCCAAATCAAACTCTCCTAATTCTACGGACCACTAGATTAACCGCCCGGATGTCTCTGGGTTGTGAAGTGTCTTTCTGAGGGGTTGATCAATCATGACTTTAACTGAATGCGGTTGGAAATAAGGCCTCAGTCTTCTTACTGCTGTGACGAGAGCAAAGGCTATCTTTTCTATCGTGGGATATCTTACCTCTGCTCCCCTTAGGGCTTTGCTGGCATAATAGACCAAATGTTGGACATTTTCTTCCATTCGAATAAGCACTGAACTGACTGCATAGGAAGATATAGCTAGGTAAAAATACAAGTCTTTCCCTTCTCTCGCGCGATTGAGTAGAGGAGGAGCTGTGAGATAATCCTTCAACTATTGGAATGTTAATTCACATTCTTGAGTCCATTGGAAAGCCTTCTTAAGGACTTGGAAAAACGGATGACACCTATCAGGGCTGCTATACATCCAGTTAGTTTTTGCACTTCCTTGATTTCTCTTGGGGATCTCATATTGAGAATGACCCGAATTTTCTCTGGATTGGCCTCTATGCCTCTCTGGGAGACCATAAATCCCATGAATTTACCCGAGTTGACCCCGAACACACATTTGCTGGGTGAAGCTTCATCTGATATCTCCTGAGTACTTCAAAAATTTCTTTCAGATTTGCCACATGGTTAGATCTGTCGAGACTCTTAACCAACATATCATCAACATACACCTCAACGTTCTGCCCAATTTGCTCCTTGGACATACGATTTACCATTTGGTTTGGATACTAAGACCACATTTGAAATCCATACAGGATACTGGGCTTCTCGGATAAACTGAGCTTTCTTCAACTTATCTACTTCTAGCGCAATGGCAGCATTCCTCTTTGGGGTGAAGGTTCGCACCCTCTGCTTAACTGGTCGGCAGGTTTTGTCGACATTTAGCCTGTGTACCGCTGTGCTATGATCAATTCCAGGCATATCTTCATGTGACCAAGCGAAAACATTTAAGTAGTTGCACAGAAAACCAACTAAGGATTCCACCTCCTTCAGGCCCAATCTAGAGCCAATACGAAAGACCTTCTTGGTCTGACCTTCCACTGCGGGTATTTCTACTAGTTCTTCCACTGGCTCTCCTTGTCTGAGCTTCTCTTCATCCCGCATATCAATCCCACTTACAGGAAGAGTCTTTCTCTTCGTCTTCATGGAGGTGAGATAACATTCTTGCGCGCTCTTCTGATCTCCTCTAACTTCACCTACTCCATTTGCAGTTGGGAACTTGATTTTAAAATGGCAAGTGGACACCACGACTTTGAACTTATTGAGGGTCTGTCTACCCAATATAACATTATATGTTGAAGGGCAATCTATTACCAAGAAATCTATCAATGCAGTAGCATTTATGTGCTTATCTCCCAACATGATCGGGAGGGTCACCATCCTGACGGAATGAGCAGTCTCTCTAGAAAATCCAACAAGGGAAGATTTCACTGGCTTAATTTTGTCTGTCTCCAAATACAGTCTTTCATATGCTGGCAAAAAGATGAGGTCGGCAGAACTACCTGTATCGACCAGGACTTTCCTCATCGTCCAATTGGCGAGCAGAACCGTAACTACCAAGGGGTCATCATGAGGCTGACGTATCCCCTCAGCATCGTCTTTTGTGAATTGGATAGGTGGCGTAGCTACTCGTGTTCGTTTTACCGGCCTCTGTGTGTGGAGCACCTCTCTAACATAAGATCTCTGAGAATACTTAGTATCTCCATAGACGGTGCTAAATGATGAAACGAATTTGATCGCCCACTTGCCTGACCTGCAAAAGAGCTTGGCATCGGTGTGGTATCTCACCAACACCCTTCCGATGCAAAAAAAACTTGACATCAGTGTGGTATCTCACAAACACTCCTCCGATGCCTAAGTCAGTTTTAGGATAGAGGAAAAATATATGTAAAAGAAAGGTAGGGAGTTGTTCTTAGTCAAACGGAATGTTTGTACCTTGTGCCATAGGAGGCCCTTGCATTATATAAGAGTGGCCCTATGTTTTAGCATCTTGGCGAGATTATAGGATATGATTAACCTTATCCTCCTAAAGAATAGGTTTAGTGGATCTTTTATGTTTATTTTTGTCCCAATCATATATATCTGTTTGTTCAAGGTTGGATCCCATCTTCTGCATAAATAGGAGTATTGTTTGAAAAATGTTTATCATGTGCGAGGTGGAGAGGTATAAGGGACTTTGTTGGCTCTGTTTTGGCCTGTCCAGCTATTTTGTTAGCACAGGGAGACTGAACAGAACGTTACTGGAAAAGACCGTATGGCTAGATGAGTAGAGCACGTACTCGACTGAACCGAACACAAAAAAACTGAGCAAATCACATAAAATTGAGCAGAGCACATGTTTAGCTCAGTTTGTCGAACATGCTACTCATGACTGAGAAATAGCTGGAACAACAGAGGTGACAGACTGCGTAGGGTCACTCCACAGGTAGACCACTTTGGTCAACCTTTCAGGAAGGATCTCTCCGAGCTGAACTCCCAACCGTGCCCCCAGTAAAGAATTAATTATCCTTCTAGCCCTTGTTGGAAGAAGGGGATCCTGGTGATAAGGTCCCCCCC
>JABCMJ010020451.1:0-10876 GCA_014822125.1 Arbutus unedo | reverse complement strand
GGCGCCTTAACGACGCACTTTTGCCGGCCGGTCAGCGGCCACCAATCAAAGAGATGTGTCTGCCATGATGGATAGATGGACTATGTGCTTTTTTTTTTTAAATTTTCTTGGCGTGGTTTTCACTAAGCTTGCAAGGGCCGCTTTCGATCTTTTGATACAGGTCATGTGTAGTCCTCTTCGCCTGACGCTCTCTTTTCTCCTCTTCGCGCTCTTTCCTTGTCTCCTCGTTCTCCCTCATCGCGCTCCATCTGCATCTTCTCCATCTTAGCTTCGCGTGCTCTCTTCTCCTCGTCATGTTCCATCTGAATCTTCTCCATCTCAGCATCACGTGCTCTATTCTCCTCCTCATGCTCCATCCTCATCTTTCCATCTTAGCTTCACATGCTATCTTCTCCTCCACGCACTCAATCCTCATCTTGTTAAGAAACTTCTCATCCTGTGATTGTGACATGACATTAGATGTAGCAAAATATCAAAAAGCTTGGGCCCAACCCCTAACCCAAGTATGTACTTCTACCTCTTCCCAAGCACCTATCTAAACATCTCCTCCAGTGTCAACATCACACCGGACTCAGTAGTTTATTGTCGTAGTTCCAGCATCTCTACCTGTAAGTGTACGAAATACATAATGAGTAAATAAGAAGAATAGTAACAATCTGAAAATCCATGATCCAGAGATGAAGAGAAACTCAGTCACCCAAAGGGTTTGCATTGCCATATCATTGACGTAAGTGTAAAATCCTTTGAGACTTACATGTTTTTCAGGCAAGTATGATGTATCCACTCTTTATCTTTGTTGGTATGAGTTTTCTCATACAATTCTGAAAAATTCGTGTTCTAAGAACCACCATTCTCTACCTATGAAGTTAAATTCACATTAGCATAAATGCACTACACCATTAAATGAGAAAAATCAATAATGGACATTGTTAATGCCACAAGAATGGATAAATGTATACCAGCATAGTCATCTTTACAACAAATGATCGAGATCTTGAAGAATGACCAATTTTTAGCTCTTTCCTGATTTTTCTTTTTTGCCGACAAGTGACCATTTCTATAAAGAAAGGAGAACAAGAAATAGTACCAAATTTGTCATAGGTTTGGCAAAATTGCACTGAAGAGTTTGCTTTCATGTATGTATCTTAAAGAAAGAATAGACTTATGGTACCTTGAACTTGTCACATGTCCATACATCATCAATCATGTGACGCCAATCCTCCAAAGTCACTTGATCGTACGGATGAGTATACGTGTCCAATCCTTGTTCTATAATATTGTCGTAATGACGCTTCATTCTGTACCTCCAGTTTAGGTGAATATGGTAGCACTTAGTGTTTACTGCTAGCTGAGCTAATGGATTTCCATGATAATCCTCTGAATTTTTAAAATATTATTTAAGACCGTTAATTCAATTATTAAACCAATTGATTAGTAAATGACACAAATGCCCTTTTTATTATTAACAATGGAAAATTAAAGTAAATTAGAGTTTTTAACGTGCAGAAGTGAAAATGACTAAAATACCGCTTGGAGTTTACATTCTTTTATTCAAAATAAATTATGGTAGAGCATTTAAGCGTAAGGTAGCCAAATGCCACCATAATATTCTTCGACAGATTCCAATTCTTTATACTCGGGAGGATACTTTAGCTGCTCCGCAACATCTAGTATGAAACACCAAGGGTAGAGAAGTTGCACCAAATGAGTAATAAAACTCAGTAGAAAAAAGTCACCAATAAACCAAATCTAGAGACATAGATATATGGCAGGACAAGCATAACCATGAAAACGATAAAGTACATAAGTAAAATCATATAGATTTATTATGCTTCCATTCTTTAAGTTTCTAAGAATACCCTTTTTTCCCAGTATTCATTCTTACCCAACTATCTACAATAGAGTATGCGGTTGATATTGACAAATCCTTACTGAGGCAAGAAAAAGACCTTCTATCGTCTACTCGAGTCAATACCTACTCCACTCTATCTAGACCCGACTGAATATGTTGCTTCGTCGAGTCAGGTACCAACGATCCTTAGCCGCTTTCCCTTTCTCGGCTCAAGGTCGCCCAAGATAAGGCCATCACTCCCTCGGGGCCCGGAGCTATCGATGCAAACACACCTTGAAGCCATCTCCAATTGAATACACCCATCTCCTAGTTAGGGTCTTTAATCAGACACAAATTTGGAACAACGCCCAGAACATAACACTAGGCATAACGGCCAACAAACTTGACACAACGGCCACCAATTCTCCATTTATCCATTTAACAAACCTACTTGTTCACTACATGTTTCACTACTTATAATGATCACCTAACACCCTCTACTTTCGTGTTACGGTGACATTCAAACCAGTGTCCCTAACGTGAATACTATGCTTTCACATATGCACCAAAGTCACATACAGTTAACTATCTATGGTTCAAAGCACGACGGCTTATCTATGTTAACAATTGGCACAACGACCATATTAACACTTATCATCATAAATAGTGCGATGGCTCAACCTAAACTCCATTACCACTATTACAATCTAATTCATAACCTTTACTTACTAAACCATAAACATAATCGTAACAATACTAACATCCGATAATATACAATTCATGGTCACAATTGGTCAAAACGCTCACACGAAGTCCCACGGGGACGCGTGGATGTTTGTGGATGCTTGTACTATGTGTACATGCAAAACAGTGGTAATTACAGTCTAGATCTACTGGCTAGAAGTTCAGTTTACAATCTGAAAACATTTTGTATTTCAATAAAGCGGTCTAGAGTTTGCTCAAGCAGTCTGCCTAAATTTTAGGTTCTGAATTCTGTTTTCAAAATCGCCAGAATCTATCAGGTCGCTTAAGTGGCCTATAGTTCGCTCCAGCAAGCCTTCGTTTTTGGCAGATTCTAGGTTTTCAAGTTCTTATAAAACTGAACGCAACCAAACCCTAGATTATGATTTTTGACTTGAAACTGAAATTATTCATGCATACAAGAACCTTACAAACTACAGATCAAAACCCCTCTACTAATTTCATGAACTTTCAACAACATAATTGAATTTCACGCTTTTAAAAGTGAACCTTAAGTAAACAAAACCCTAATCATGCTTTCTAACAAAAAATCATAAAAATCAACCTACTGTAAATTGACCTTAAGGTTCCCCTTACCTTGATCCTGACGATCTACCAACAAATAACTTTGAATTGGGAATTCATGGACGAATAGAACCTATTTATGACCAAAAATCTCAAGAACACTTAAAAAGCTTTCTCCCTCTAAAACCCTCAGGAAAATCCTCTAGTATAACTTTGTGATTTGTTTTTGTAAATGAAATTACCCTATTACCATGTTTATATAACCAATAATCATATTAAGATGTGTAATAATCCCCCATAATTGCTAATAAATCCTTCGAAAATGTTTCCCCTCCATTAATGATAATATCGAAGCAGTTGTTGTGATCTAGAATTCGTACAGGTTGCTCGAGCAGCCTTAAGCTCGCTCGAACAGTTTTCAAAAACAAAGGTCGCTCAAGAGGCCACAGGTAGGCCGCTCGAGCGATCTCTCAATTTACAAAGCCTGAATTAAAATAAATAAAATTAAACTACTAATAGAAAATTTATTTTGATTAATTAAAAATTAGGGTTATTACGACTTCCATGATAATCCTCTGAAATTTTGAACTTGTCCTACAAACATAACCAGTAAAGTTTTTATACCAATTCAAATATGCAGCTAGTATGCGTAGAAATGTAGAAAACTATGTCTTTTAGATATTACCAGGACAGCTTGTATGACAACAGATTGAGTAGCTTGATCAACATGCCACCATGTCGGGGTATTCTTAACAGGAGACATCATTCTAAGATAAACGCCCAAAAGACTAGTTGCCTTGGTAGCATTAACACCACATAAAGATTTCCAATTCGATTGCACTGGAACAAAAAGCTTCTCCCCACCATTTTGAGCAATTAGTCTATCAACTCCTTTCCCAATTTTTTACCTCGCACACGCTTAGATGGTTGTGGACCTATAGAAAGAATTGAAAAGACATGCAATTCTTTAGTAGCCAAGGTATTCCTAAGTTGTTTTTTTTTGTCTGCTAAGCAAAAGAAAATTTATTAATATTTGAAAAATGTTACAAAGATTAAAAGGGACAAGCATACTATTTGCAAGATACAAACCAAAAGAAATATACAACCCAAAATAGAGCAAACTCCATCATTGAGGATACGACACACCATAGATAAGGAAAAACCATACAGACTAGGCAGAATCTCAAACAAAGAGCCGAATCGATCAGGATAATACAAGCTTTTTGGTTTTTGCTCAGCAAAAGAAAATATTAATATACAAGCTATACATGTATCACCATTGGGTGGCAGCTGTAACACCCCACATATACCACTAGCCCAATAACTTGTCGGAGCCTAACCATGTGGCCCAAAATATTTAAACCCAAGTTATTAGTAGTAGCTTACATGGTTCATTATATACCTAAGATCACTAGCGTAAACTTTCGATGTAGGATGGGATGTCACAGTCTTTCCACCTTTAAGACCTTGCGGCCTCGCAAGGGATTGAACATTAGAGTCACCACAGCTTAACTCTAGGTCTGTTCCCTACTGACCAAATAAAGTCCCGACTCCACACTCGATTGTATACATGGGTCACTCTGATACCATCTATAATGCTCCATGTAAACCACTGGTCCAATAACTTATTGGAGCCTAAACACATGGTCCAAAATTCACATACCCAAGTTATTAGTAGTTGTATACATGGTTTATTATATACCCAAGACTACCCATGTAAACTTTTGATGTGAAATGGGATGTCACAACAGCTATGATTCAAAAGGCCTCCACGGCAATGGCGTCATGGTAGTATATTGACATCAAGCTATACACGTATCACCATTGTTCTTATTTTTCAATTTTTTTATTTGTTCATTTGTTTTTTGTATTTACTAATTTTGCAATTAGAGATCCTACTAGTGCCCCAACTTACATGCCCAAAATGCAAGCCATTAACTTAACTACATTCCAAAACTATACTACAAGACTCCAAAGCAAAACTCAACAATCATAGTAGTAGCAGCAGATGAAGGTTAAAGGCTCCATAATAGAAGCATCATCAACTTCCAGCAGCACAACAGCCAGATATGATAGGAATGAAATTTCTATACGATAGCGAACTTCACAGAATATCGAATTTCACAAAGTAGTAGCAGCAACTTGAACAGCTGCACAAAATCTATATAGTAGCAAATTTCTTGCATTACACAAGGTAAAAGGTACAGAAGATCAAGAGCAGACCATCAAGGTCAAAAGTGGTACAGTAAAGAGCAGTTGCAATTTCTCATGACATGACAGCATATCGCAAAGCCCAAAATGTCTAGCATTACAAAACGAATGCACTAAAAGTATGCTAATCAAATCTAAGGTAGACAACCGTTTTCTCCTTAAAATTTGTGGTTTATTCTATACATCACTTGGTAACTTGAAAGAGGTGCAAAATTATCACAGTTTTTGAAACAAGCACAACTATGGCAATTTATCATAAAGCTCCTAGCTATTTAATGGAAAAATTCATTAATAAGTGCAAATACAAGAAAAAGTTGTGCCACGGCCAACTATTTAAGGAAGTTAAGGAAGCTACCTACATTAGTAGATTGTGCCAAGGAAGATACATCTCCCAAAGCATCATAATTCTGTGGTGGAAGATCTTGGGGCTGAACCTCGCTTGGGCTCAGCTTTGACGGTGAAGGTGTAGAAGGCTTCCTAGTTGATGTCTTCCATCTAGGAGCCCTAAATGAAACTGTAAAGAAGAAACTTAACAAATAAAATCATTCTTACAAAATTACATACCCCATAATCGTAAGCAAAAGGTTAAAATATACAAATAAAACAATCAAAGCGTCTGAATTTTTTTGTCCTACACACACTACAAAATAAACAAATTAAGGCTCTATACCAGAGTCACTACTAATCATCTCTTCTTCTTCGTCGCTTTGCTCATCCACGGACTCATCCTCTTCATCGTCGCGGCCCCAACATGTTCTTGCCCATGAGATTGCAAAACCACAGTGGAATAATTTCAGCATCGACATCAAGTCTACGCAAAGGCGTTGCAGTGGGGTCTTCTACTAAAATTGGAACGACATCGTTGGATTCATCCTGTTGGAACACATGGTTTAGGACATGAATTTCTTCACCATGATCGAGTTCTAAATCTTCCATGTCAGGCACATCCCATATCCCTCAATGTTGGAATCTTTGTACAATTTTTTAAATGCCACGACTATCGGCAGTATCATTAACGTAGAATACTTGTTGGACTTGACTCGGTAACACAAAGGGGTCATCTTTATACCATCAACTCCTTACGTCAATACTTGTGCAATTTGCATCGACAAGGAAAGTTTTCCTATTGCTAACATCTGTATTGAATCATTCACATTGGAAGAGAAAAACTCTGTGTTCAAACAAATACGTCAATTCCCACACTTTACACAAGTGACAATAGAAGTTAATTAACTGTCCTTCATGGTCCCCTTCAACAAACAATCCATTATTTGAGTTTTGCGACGACTGTTATGTTCTACGGTATAGAAGCGAATGCCATTAGAAATGTAGGCCAAGTAAAGCTTCACTGTCGGAAGAGGACCATTGGCCGAAGACCACTATTCATCAGTTGCTTTTAGCAATAGTTGGTTCCTTACTTGAGTCATCTACATAAAAAAAATAATTCGTTTTGTTGATTCCCTTTGCGGAAAACTAAGTAAGTCAAAGTTTATGAATTTGCGTCTTACGCGGTTTTTGAACCACTTACGAAATTCTTTACACTGTCGCATTGGAATGTTGACAAAATTTTTAATCCACAACAAGTTCTTTTGTTCCATATTTCACATAAGAGAGTACATGAATAAGTAGATTGACTTAAACGACAAATAGAATCTTAACCAAGTTGGTATTTTAAGCAAACATACTCTAGATATTGATCCAATTCGGAGCTATTGTAGAAGACAAACGAAGAGCTTGTTCGAGTTTGTTGATAGGCACATTAGGTTTCCTTTCCTCTTGGTTAAACATCATTCAACTCCATTGAGATACATTAAGCAAAAAGTAGTACACTCTTTGGAAGTATAAGCCTCCACAATTGAACCTTCTGGATATGTTTTATTGGAGACAAGCCCTTTTAGAATTCTGAGAAGCCTATAAATAACGAAGACATGATTACTAGTAATTTATAATCCTAGTAGTAGGATTTTATTTGAACTTAAGTCTAAAGTTAAAAGCAATTACCTTTCAATTGGGTACATCCATCGATATTGAACCGGACCTCCAAGAATTGCCTCGCGAGGTAAGCGAATAGCTAAGTGGACCTTGACATCAAAGAAGGTAGGAGGAAAAAACTTCTCAACTTTGCAAAGTACAATTTGATCTTTCAGAATCTACAAATTTGTTTTCTTTAATGTCCTTGAGCATATTTGCTGGAAGAAGTTTCTTAACTCGAATAATGTTCTACCAAGTTGCTTGTTAAAGTACCCGCACATTCCAATTGGAAGAAATCGTTGTAAAAGCACATGAGAGTCATGACTTTTAAGGCCTGATAATTTAGCTGCTTGAGTACTCACCCAAGAAGAGATATTTTCTGCATAGCCATCTGGAAACTTAATTGATTTTAAAAATTCACAAAAGCTTAGCCTTTCTTTATGATAAAAATTATACAATACTAGGGGCTTCTCACATAACCCATCTGTACATTTCTTTATGTGCAACTTCTCTCGTATAGTCATATCTTCCAAATCACGTCGTGTTTTGTCTCTGTCCTTGTTCTTTCCATCTATGCTTAATAACGTCCCAAACAAATTGTCTAGTATATTCTTTTCTATATGCATGACATCATGACAATGACAAAGTTTGAGTATTTTCTAGTAAGGCAACTTGAATAGAATGTTTCTCTTACTCAAATTTAGAACATGAGCTTCCTCCCTTTGTATCTTCTTGCTATTTGGATGCTTTTCCATTTCCTTATATTTACCCAAATTAATTTGAGCTAATATGACTTCCCCTGACAACTCCAATGGCCTTGGCCTATCTTCAATTTTATCATTAAAGAGTTTGCCCTTTCGCCAAATGTGGTAATCAGGTAAGAAGCGGTGAGCCCCCATGTATCCTATGTTATTCCTCAACCTTTGCAATGATGTGTTGAGACCGTAATGCGCCTTGTCTAGCGGCTCAACATGTCCTTATTAGTCATACGTTAATGCTTACTCATTATTTTTATTAAATAATTTGCGTTGGTAGCTTTTGTCCAACTGTAGATTTTCCATGATAAATAAGGTGTTTGTTGACAAAATATTGATGTCCAATTATTCGAAGAAGGTCCCAACACTCGAGGAAGGATTAAAATACGATTAGAGAAAGCGCTGAGGTCGAGGGTGATGCAAAGTTCAAGAAAAATCAGGAGAAAGTTGAAGAAATCAATAAAAGAAGAATAAAACTTAAAGGGCATAGTCCTGGCCTGTTCATCAGGTCAGGCCAAACCTGACTAGTCAAACTAAAGAAAGTCAACATTCCAAACATGAATAGAACCATCAGGCCACACGGGTTCATTCAGTTAGAGCTTTCCAGTCATGTGAAGCAAATAAAGAAGCTTGATTGGAACTATTAGGTCAAGTTCAATCTAGTCAGGCCATAAGAGGCACAATTTCCAATGGTTCTAGGTGACCGGTCAGAGGTGAAGTCTGACCGGTTAGGATTGCGCATGTCCCAGAAATTTGAATCTTTCATTTATTTTAGTTTTAAGGCCTGTAAATTAGTTTCCTTATTGAATGAGGTAATCTTTCTTTATTTTTCTCCTAAGTTCTCCTTATTTAAGAACTTAGGAAGCTTAGGTCTAGACACATTCCATTATTTATACTTTTAGCAATAATTTTCTCCTAGATTTTCTTCAATTTTCTAGCAACTTTCCTATTAGTTCTTGATGTTTCAAACTTTCATTTGAAATAATTCAAGTCTTCAATTTCAAGTTCAATCGGTAAGATTGTTGGGTTTCCATTAATCATCAATTCTGGTAAGATGGTTTTCATTTATTATTCAGCTTTCTATTTTAATATACTAGGCTAAATTTCTTAGGCAAAATTCAATGATGAATTTCATCCCATGATCCACGGTCTCAACATCTTCTCATGTTTTTCACCTCTTATTCAAATTGATTCATGTTCTTAATTTTTGAACCAAACAAGAAGTGTTAAGCTCTTGATCAATTGTCGTCATTGATTTGGTACAATTGATACTTTGGTCGATGTCCTCTTATGTTGTAATTTATTCTTTCAGAATGAGAATCAGTCTTTGAATATGTCTTAAGAATCAAATTTATTTTCATCAAATGATCTTCCGATCGATCGAGAATTTTTAGCTTGAATCATCGATTGAGTTATAAAATGAGGAGATGTTGTTACCTTATAAATCTAGGATGGAATGATTCTAAGAATCTAGCCTATATTTCTTAATCAATTAGTTTCCTATTTTGGTTAAATTGTAGCTTTTAGATTATAAATCAACCAACATTCAAGATAAGCGTCCAAAACGCTACAACTTCAAGTCTCGTAATACACCTTCTTGCTGTTCTTTGTGGATCGATACTCTATCTTGCAGCTATATTGGTTTTTCATACTCTTGAGGCAATGATCAATTTCAATAATAAATACTAGTTTGGCCAGCGCATCAGCAACACGGTCGAATATGATGCATTCCCATTACAAATGGGGCAAGCAAGATATCCTTTTGTTGACCACTCGGACAAGTTACCATGTCAAGAAAGTCGTTAACAGTCCACATGACAGCTGCATGCATTCTAAATGTTTGTCTGGTAGAGGCATTATAAGTTTCAATGCCATTCTCCCACAACTCCTTTAACTCGTCAATTAATGGTCTTAAGTAAACATCAATCTCTCTCCCTGGAGCTATTTTTCTAGGAATAAGTAATGACATGATGGAAAATGGCTCCTTCATACGCTTCGAAGGGGGTAGATTGTACGGCATAACAATGACGGGCCACATGCCATACGATGTACTAATATTTCCAAAGGGATTGAAACCATCTGTGGCAAATCCTAGCCTCACATTTTGCGCATCACTGGAGAACACATGATGTTGACGATCAAAGTTCAACATCATGTGTTCTTCTATTCTTCACCATTAGTGGAATGCCTCAAATTTTCATCCCCAACATGCTTTTCCTTGTGCCATCTCATATCTATGACAATTTTCTTTGACGTGTTCAATCTCTTCAACCTCGGGATCAAAGGAAAGTACCGCAATATCTTATGAGGGATCCTCTTACCCTTACCCTTGTTCAACTTATATCTAGGCTCTTCGCATTCCAGGCATTTCTCCAAGTTTTCATTTTCCTTCCCAAAAAGTGCACAATCATTTTTACACGCATGAATAAGCATATATCCCAAACGCAAATCACGTAATTCATAATGGTCCATCAAGCAATCTCATTCCATTCTATTAGCAACTCCTTGAATACCTTCATAATCATGTTGAATGAGTAGTTGCACCATTTGTTGTGAACCTTTATATGAAGCATCTTGATAACATACGGCAACACAGTGAATGATTTGCATCCTGGAAAAAGGGGTTGTCGAGCATCATCAAACACCTTATCAAAGTTTCCCACATGCCCCCTTTCCAAGATATCGGGTAAATATTCGACGTCATCCACGAATATACCCCTATATATATATATACCTCTTCCAACATATTAAGCAATTTGTCTCCATCCTTGAGGTTGTTTCCTTCCTCTGTATCGCTGCTACTTTTGTTGTGTGTGTGTGTGTGTGTGTGGGGGGGGGGGGG
>JABCMJ010020441.1:0-12482 GCA_014822125.1 Arbutus unedo | reverse complement strand
TTTAATTTTTTTATGTTTTTTAATTTTGCATTTAATTTATAAGAATTATTACTTTGTTTTGATAAAATGAATACAAAAACTAAAAACTTTTGTCTAAAAGTTGAAAAAAAAATACAAAAGGCGAAAATAATCCAAATTGGCTTATTTTTTAATTATTTATCTTTTCTTAATTTATTAAAATTGAATTCATGTTTTCTAAAACCTCTCATTTAGACTGACCCATAATTCAAAAAACAAAACACATGACAAAAAATTACATTTTTTAAATAAAATAAAAAATAAAAAAAGTTTAGCCTGAATGATGTCTAATTGTGCTCAATAAAATTTTAAATTATGTCTAAAATTGTGTTTTTTCTTGTATTTCTAGAACCGACCCCTTTAATTTTATAAGTAATAGTAGATGCATTGAAACGTTGACCCCGTTTTATACTTTAATCCACTAAACTCACCTTCGTTATTATTTCGCAATGGAGTGTTGAAATATATTTTAAGACATTATAAAGACGAAAAGGTCAAAAGTTAGTCCAACTAACTTGATATTTTTTTTATAAACAAGCTAAAAACTCAAAATAGGTCAGTTTTGTTGAAAACTCCCGCCTTAAGTTTGAATTATTATTTTTTTAAAGATAGTAGTATTATTCGATGTTTTGTATTATTTCATACAATTTTCGTTATTTTTGTATATATTTTTTTCTTTTCTCAATGAGATAAATTAAAAAAAGCATAAAAAGATGAACTGAAGTTTAAAAAGTTTTTGATGACGCTAAATACATTGAAATGGTAAGGAAATTATATTTTTCGGACTTTTTTTTGTCTTCAGTGTTTTTTTGAGGGTTTTGGTTGTAATATTTTACTTTTTAAGTTCATTTAAGGATTAATCTTAAGACAAAATTGATAAATATTAAAAATTAATAAAAAGACAATAACATTAATACCTAATAATTTTTAAGGCAAATGGTATTAATCTCTAAATATAATATTTTATTATTGTGTCTATGTGCATAACTCGTTAGTGACAACATATCTATGAGATTATCGTATTTGTTTATTAGTTTGAAGTATATATTGTTGGCAGCGGTGAATCTATAAATTTCATACAGCATGGTCACATATTTGGAATAAATTTTAAAAAAATTCTCAAAAGTCACACTATAAAATAATTGGAGCAAAATTTTGATTAAAATTTAAATTTAAATCAGATGTCAAAAATATGAAAATAGGGTATGTGTTGTGTTGTGAGCACAACACACATGATGTGTAAGAAAAATAGTACCGTTTTAGATTTTAAATAAAACACCTTTTAAGTATTGTGCACACATACCGTTAACAAAATTTTAAGTTAGTGGTTAATCTCGAAATATATTTTTAAGTAAACAATTTTTTTGAAGATAAAATTCAGAGAACACAACTGTAACGAGTTCAAATAAGCAGTGTCGGTCACTTTTTTCATTGCGCTAATGACAAATGTAAAAAGAAAAACAGAAAATATACCCATTTTGCCACCGCCATATTAAAAAAAGTGACCGACACTGCTCATTTAAACCTTTTTTTGTTGTAGTTTTTATATTTTATTTTTAGTTTTTTTAAAAAATTCACCGTTGACTTAAAAAAATATTTTGAAATTAACTGAGAAGTTAAAATTTTAAAATAAAATTTTGTTAAAAGTGTGCACACCTATCATATCTCTAAAAATAAACATATAAAAAAGAAGAAGTTGAGGGGGTCACGTGACCCGTGGCCTTACAGCCCAATCCGTCCCTAGTTGTTGGACACTTTTACCTAATTCTTTCATTTTATTGTTCATTTATGCAATCTTCAAGATAATCGTATAAATAATCTATTGCGAATTGAAAATTAAAAAAAAAATTAATAGTTTTTGCACATTGACAGAATAGAACAGTAAATGATTTATCCAAAAATAATAATAGAACGGTAAATCCTAGCCATAACAGATAAGTACATTTTTAGCCTCATTACAAAATTGGGCTGGAGGCGAATAAAAAGTGTACGTCATGGCGCCGGCAACCGTTTTTTGTGATCTGATCTGATCCTTTTCACAAGATCCAACACAAAATGGCGAAGTAGATAATCTATTCTATATATAAAGGGGATCATCAGTTTAGTGTCTCTTAATTTTGTCATTATGTCTATTTTTCAATTCTTATATTGTTCGTGGAAAATATTCTTAATTACTTTTAAGTTATGTTAATTACCCCATAACTATAAAGGTAAAAATAAAAATTTATCTTCCACAAAATATTCCACATAACTGTTCACTATCACCACTATCAAACAAGGTCACAATTCTTCAACTTGTGTGTGCTCCGGCCTCTATGTTAATAATTGAGGAATCTCACTCGGTCACTCTTTTGGTATTTTGCTTGACCCAGATCAATTTTTCTCTCCAACTCTTTTCGGGGTGTTTAATTTTTTGATCTTTTAACTTTTAATGTATCTATAGTGAGCTGAATTATCGAGCCGATTTAAATCCGAGCGAATGAGTTGAACAGAGGAGTTGAGTCTCAACATATGGGTTGTGTCAATATCGTGGGGTTTCATCCAACGTGACCGAGTAGATCGAGACAAAGGTCGGGCTGGATCTGACAAATACATACGGACTATGTCGGCAACGTGAGACTTCAACCAACGTATTACCGAACAGGTATTCTTGAGACCAAACGACCGTGACGCCATTTGGCTAAAGTGGTTAGAACCTTCTGAAGAGGCAAGAGTCCTTAATAGAAAATTATACCGTTTTGAAAAGTTCTTACTTGGTAAATTTTTATGCTCTAAGGAAATAATCAGATTTGACAGTGAGTAATAATAAAGAAAAAAAATCTCAAAATATTCTAATTGCCAAAATAAGGAGTTCGATGGCTTATAATATGAGAGTGCAAAGTAAAATCACGCACGTTATCAATTACAAGTATAATTACTATTGTATTTTTGTCTCACACGTTATAATTTAAACATCGGAATACCTTCGAGTTGGAAACAACTCGGTAATACTAATTGGTTATTTCGCTCACATACAATGAGAACAACTAGGATCAAGATGACGAATCGGATCAAAATTAACAAATAATTACAACCCTAAAATATCCACTTCTCTTTTGAATACTAAAACTTTTTGTACACCGCTTTATGTTCTTATTCGTTTATTGGAGGATCAACCCAATCAAAAGAATTACACAGCTCAACTTGGTGTATATAGGAGTTTTGTATTTTCTATAACGCTTTATGTTCTCGTTCATTTATTTTATTATATGTAAAGAGGATAAAAATATAAATAACTTGTCCAACAATTTATTGATAAGATTAATACATAACAGCTTATTGTCGTTCTCAGTTTTCTTTGCACGTTATCCTTATTGATGTATCCAAACGCGTAATAAATAAAGAATCCATTTTTTCTCTTCAAATCAATCAACTAACCAAATTTAGGATTAATTACATTCTATTCCTTTTAATTATCACGAATTATCACTTAACGACTTTAAATTACTGAAATTTGCAACTTACCCCTTAAACTAAGAATAATTATTGATCCCCAATGCAAGAATAAAGCGAAAAAAGAAAAAGTTATGATTTACCCCTCAACTATCAAGCAACTTACCCCTTAAACTAAGAATAATTAGTGATCCCCAACGCAAGAATAAAGCAAAAAAGGAAAAGTGACGATTTACCCCTCTCAACTATCAAGCGACTTACCCCTTAAACTAAGAATAATTATTGATCCCCAACGCAAGAGTAAAGCACAAAAGTTACGATTTACCCCTCAACTATCAAGATATCACTTTATCATCTGTAAGTACGAACCCTACACCTTATCCCTTTCACCAGCTTCACACATTTTCACTTTAGACCTCAACATTTGAATTTGCATCTTTTTAAATTTCAACAAAGATCGTCAACTATTTGACACTACTTTTCAAGTAATTTGTTTTATGCTTTCAAATTATTATTCATCCAAATAAAAAAACTGCATCCCTTCTTCATCTTTAATAAACTCATATATTAAAAAAATTAAAATGAACTCACCTTATAATTCAAGCACAAAAACTCCTTAACATCAATTGCTAAATTTTTTAGCTGAGTTTTTTATTTTCCATAGAATACACTATGTTTGGACTATATCACAACTTGAAATTCCAAAGCTATTAGTTTTTACATGAAAAAAAAGGCGCGCGCACTGATACAGATGTGCACGCAAAGAAAAATTGACTTGAGGAACAATAAAGAGTTGATAAGATTACCTGAAGATTAAAAGCTGCAAATCTAAAGATTGAAAGTTATAAAATATATAATAAAGGAGGTTAAATAAGAAACTTTAATAGTTGAAGGCGATAAATACAATAAATTATAATTTATTATATGTTTTTTTGTTAACAATGTTGGGTCAACAGTTATTTGTAGTTCAAGAGAATACATTGTAATACTTTGTCATTCAAGACGATTAAGGCTCCATTTGGTCAAACTACATCGTTGGGCTATTGGATAGTAAATACTCCTAACTGAATACTTGTCTGAGCTGAATTATTGTAGATTTTTTGATGTATTTGTAACTTGATTGGCAGACGTGATATTACAACTGTCTTATATGTATAGACAAAATTAATCTACTAAAAAGATGCTTTAATTTAAAGGTGGTTAGATACAAGTGATTTTAGTTGTTATACATTCACAGTAAAAAAAACTTACATTTAATGTGATCAAAACGTATTATAAATAATTTAGTCAAAATGAATTAAATTAAATTAAATTATATTTCGACCAACATAATTCAATGATAATCAGGAGCCTAAGTGAAAAATCGTAATAATTGGATGAAATAAAGTATAACTAACTTTGGATTTTATTTTCTCTTCATAGTACCAGTTATTTGTTATTTTACCTAACCCACCTATAATCTACGAACAACTTTGTACCCCAGTAGTGTTTGGTTAGCTGGATTGGGTTGGACAAAAATAAAATAGTCAATGATTTCTCTCCAATAGAATGACTGTTTAATCTAATCAAAGAAAAAAATATTCAATCAATGAAATATTACATTATTTTCTGACTGAGTAATTACCTGTCTAAATGTGCGTTTTTAAGAAGCAAACATTTTAAGTTTGATTCGTTGAATTGAATTGAACAAATAAAAAATAGTCATCGTTTTTTAATCCAATCAAACGACCGTAATGAAATAAAAAAATATATTTAATCTACTTACATAATTTTTTTGACAAATTACACATCAAAATGAGCGTTTTTAAGAAGCAAATACTTTAAATTATAACCAACAAAATATTAAGCAGAATATTATTTTATTTTCATAATTTCGTGTTATACCACAAATATAAGTAGGTGTAAAATACAAAATTGGACAAACGCGACAAATTAGACATTTTTTTGTGCCCACAATTTAGTTATTTTCAAATTTTTTTGGGAAAACCCATATAAAAGGGAGAGTGTATTGGGAAGCACGTAAACCGAATTGAGGGAATCCTGCGGGGACATAACAGGGAAGACGGAGAGAGAAAAAGAAGAGAGAGAAGATTCATAGCAATGCTCTGCCTGCGACCGAGAATGGCGGATTAACTGTCCGTTCGTCCCTTGTGTGTCTTATTCTCTCCGTCCGTTAATTATATTATACATTAAACGTACATTCAGATGCAACGATCATTGTTTCTCTATACGTTATAGCACTTCGCGGACCGAATTGGTCTCTCTCCTTGTCGCGGCAATTACACGGTAATCCGAATTCTATGCTTGTCGTTTCTCGATTCTTCAAACTTTCCGACCGGTTCTTGGTTTTTAGGGTTTCGTTCTTAAATGTTTATTCAGATTCTTTCAACTTGCACTGTACATTAATTTCGTGAATCTTGCATGGATTTCGTGAATATGATTGAATTCTGATCTGTTGACTCTTATGGCTCCAAGAAATCATGTTGTTATCTCGTAAAGCTTTCCGGCACTTACTCGTAGTGTAAATTGAACTATTTTTGTCTCTCTCGATGCTTTTCATTTTGAATAGGTGAATTGGGAAATATTATTCTTGTGGAATTTGGTTTATTCTATCTGTCAGTTCATTTTCTATTTTTTCGTAGGAAACGGGATTAACAAATTTGTAGAAAATCTAGATATATAAACTTTCTGAGGAAATAAAGATGATTAATTGTTACGAATATCGATTTTGATTATTGTTCTTTAACCTATTTGATTATCTAGATATATATTTATGTGTTTGTATACGTGTATAAAGTATGCATGTCTCATGTATTCCAGTATTTGATAAGATTAGTAAGAATCTATTCGGTTAGATTTATGTAATTTTGTCTACCAGTGCAGATTGAGGGAGTTTGACTTTGTTCCCATTTGGGGAATGAGTGTAGAAGTGGTGAAGGAGATATATGTTGGTGGGCTGCATACATAGGGCATTCTAAATTTATGCAGATATTTGATGGTTATTGAGGTAGCTATTGAGTAATGGATTCAGCTAGGAGCTGGTTTCAGAAGTTTCAGCCGAGAGATCGGTTGAGATCTTCAAGTAAGAACAAGGAATCCCCCTCTATGGGAAGAGAGGATTCAAAGCCATTGTCGGCTGAAGAAGCATCAAATATTACAAAGCAGAGAGTTGCAGCAGCGAAGCAGTATATAGAGAACCATTACAAGGAGCAGATGAAGAACCTGCAGGAAAGGAAGGAGCGGTACGTTGCACATACTTTTGATTTTTTTTTTTTAATCTCCATATATATGATTTTCCTTATCATTTTGAGGGTTGTTCTACATAAGTGATGATTGTCTGTTTTAAGATGTCTATTTGCTGATGGGAGCAGAGAATTTGATTTAAAACAAAATTGGAGATATCTTTGAAACTGGAGGTTAAATTACCTGGTGTGACCATCTACAAGAAAAGCTAGTATCGTTATAAGAAACTGCTATTGTGGCTGTCTCATTTATGGAGCTGAATCATGTTTTCTCTACAAGGGATAGAGTATAGCGTTGTGCAACACACGGAGATACAAAGCATACGGACAAACTAGCACTCAATACAAATAACCTGTACCAGACGAAACTTACTTCACCAAATCTAAGTATCAGATTCTGAAATCTGCTCGAAATATACGACGATAGCAGCTTTTAGTTCCTAAATAGTTATCTTAACCCTTTCAAAAGAGCTCATATTCCTCTTGTCTTGCATGGTTTACGACACATTAAGGCACTCCTAGCACTTCTACTCCGTCGTTCTTAACTTTCCAACTGGACAAAGCCTCACTAGCCGAGTCATGACGTATTGAATTTCATTCCCAACTTCTTCCCTAGAAAATAAAAAAACAGGGGGTTCCACATATCATACCAGTGGGCAACTAAGCAGCAGTTCAGCCGTTTTTGCTCTTTCTTGAATTTACATGGGAGGAACCGGCCCTCTCGTACTTGTGATGTTCACCTGTTTGACTCTGGACTTTAATGATAGAGCCTATGTATTAGTCAAAGAGGTAAAGTTTAATTAAATACATCAAGAGTATTTGTACGAGTTCTGTGTGGGATCTATGTCACTAATGCGCACTTCTTTAGAAGTGTGATAATGACGCCAAAGTGGTGGCCATCTTTTGTGCCAGTTTGTTATTGTGGCTCATGTGCATGTGTATTTGAAAAATATTTGTCCAGGTATATTTTGAAACCAAAATAAATCAAAGTGAGCCTTGAGTCCCAATCAATTAGGGTCGGTTACAAGAATTTGTTTTCTCCATTGAGCTCTATTGAGGCTATTTTTTTTATCAGCAACTCTATTGAGGGTATTGAGTTCCGTGATAAACATATCAATTTTTTCTGACTCTCCCCTTAGTGCTATTATATCTCTCGTAATCATGTCAATTTTCCTAACTGCCGCATCAACCCATCGACGGTAAACATATCCAACAACCTTAATCTATTTTCTGTCATCTATCTTCTATTAGTGCCATTCTGACCATTCTGCGAAAGTTTTCATTCCTAATTATGTCTCGCAAGTTCTTAAAACACATCCATCTCAACGTTCTCATTTCATCTACACTCATCTTACTCGCTTGTTGTTTCTTAGTAGTCCAACACTCCATGCCATATAACACCGCTGATTTTATAGGAGCCTGAGATATTATATTTTGGAGACTGATAAATAGATATTGTTCTTGATGTTTATGATCGTTGTAATCTCTCTTAGAAAGCTGCTTATATAGTTGAGCTTCTTCATTGATAAGATCTAAGAGCCGCATTTATTGTGCTAAGAATGCAATGTTATGTCTAAAGCTCCCTTTCTTTTCTCCCTTGCGCAGACGAAATTTATTAGAGAAGAAGTTGGCTGATGCTGATGTCTCTGAGGAAGATCAAAGCAACCTCCTGAAATTCTTGGAGAAGAAAGAAACAGAATACATGCGCCTTCAGAGGAGTAAAATGGGTGCTGATGATTTTGAGTTACTGACTATGATTGGAAAGGGTGCATTTGGGGAGGTAAATATTTCCAATCATTCCTGATTTGCTCTCTTGTTCTAATTCCTCTTTGTTGCGGGGTATGATGTCTCCCTTTGAATTTTGGCATTCTCCCCATCTAGCCACAATCTAGGTCTATTTTAGTCTTTGATTAACAGCAGTTTGCGTCGAGAGACAGAACTTGAAAAGATTACCCTGTAGGCTGTAGCTACATTCAGTTTTTTTTCTTTTTCCTCCTTTCTTCCTGAGAATTTTAGTATCTTGGTACTTAGAATAATAAATGTATTAAAATTTTTTTCTCTCGGTTTTGTTACTGAAAAGTGTTGTTATTTATTGAGTTGCTGGCTTACTTTATTCGGGTTTTTCCCGGCGTAGGTTAGAGTTTGCAGAGAAAAGACGACAGGTCATGTTTATGCAATGAAAAAGCTTAAGAAATCGGAGATGCTTCGTAGAGGCCAGGTATGGTATTATTTGTCTCGCATATGATGGTATTGTGGTCTGTTCACTAGATTATTGGAAGTTAACTTATGAATTCTTATAGGTTGAGCATGTCAAAGCTGAAAGAAATTTGCTTGCGGAGGTGGACAGCAATTGCATTGTCAAACTATATTGTTCTTTCCAAGATGATGAGTTTTTGTATCTGATCATGGAATACCTGCCTGGTGGAGATATGATGACTTTGCTTATGAGAAAGGATACATTGACTGAAGATGAGGCCAGGTTTTATGTGGCGGAAACAGTGTTGGCAATTGAATCCATTCATAAACACAATTACATCCATAGGTTTGTAGCTAGTAGTGTTTGATGCATAAAAAATGATATTTGCATTTCCAAATTTTATTGTAATTGCTACTTTTTAGACAATCTGACTCCTTGACCTTGCCTGCTGCAGAGACATTAAGCCTGATAACTTGCTGCTTGATAGATATGGTCACTTGAGACTGTCAGATTTTGGACTATGTAAACCCTTAGATTGCAGCACTCTCCAAGAGAAGGATTTTTCAGAGGGGGACAGTTTTAATGGAAGTTCACAAAATGGTGGACGTCCTTTAGCTCCAAAGCGCACTCAGCAAGAGCAATTGCAGCATTGGCAGAAAAACAGGAGGACGCTTGTATGTTTCTATCACTGAGTGAATGCGTTTTCATTTTCCCTTTCCTTTTTTACCCCCTCTAGCGCAGTTATGGAGTATTTGTCAAGGTAGAGTTAACATTTTGTCGAAGTTATTTTTCCCTTGTTTGGTCATCCAAAGGAAATAGTCCTGGGCTGAATTATGTCATCCACCAAATAAATAGTAAATTATAATTTAGAAGGAATAACATTTTTTGAGTCTGTAATATTCTAGTTTAAGCTTTGAGAATTTGATGGTGGCTTCCAGTAGGTTTTGTTTGTTTATTATGTTAGACTACTGATAACGTGACATGACAGGCTTATTCTACTGTTGGTACACCTGATTACATTGCTCCAGAAGTGTTGCTGAAGAAAGGTTATGCAATGGAATGTGACTGGTTAGTGGTTTAAGCATGTTATTATGGGACCTTCAGATGTCCATTGGTTATATATCATTTTATCGTGCTCTACATCACTTTTTTTTAGGAGTTATATTTTTTTCTAGCATAATCAAATGTAGTTTCATGCGATGATGAGTTTAGGCTTTATGAAATTAGTTTTAAACTTCTAATAGACTTATCATTGGTGCTTTTTTAGGTGGTCACTTGGTGCTATTATGTATGAAATGCTTGTGGGATATCCTCCTTTTTATTCTGATGATCCCATGTCGACATGTAGGAAGGTAAAATACAGATGCTGCCAATCAATATCTTTATTCAATATTAGGTGGATCTCCTAACAGTGTGTTCCTTACACTTGGTTTGTTTCTGTGGTTAATATGCTCTGGGGGATTAGTACTACCATAATGACGAGAAAGATGTAGCATTCGAAGGATGTTAAATGGTTGATAAATGCATTCGTGGCCAAATCAGCTCCTTTTAGTGGCATTGAGCAAATGAACCAGCCAGAATTCTAAATACTTAATGTCTTAAATTAGTTCCAGATATTTGATCAATCATAACAGTTCTGTTCATACGGCAATGCTCTTTTTGGACTGCCTGTTCTTATTTGTTCATCCTGCAACCACGCCAAGTTTTTTCTTTGATGCTATTTATGCTTTATGGTAAAATTGTTCTCTAAATTTTTTTCCTTTGTAAGGTTTTTTCTTCTCTCATTTGTGCAGATAGTCAACTGGAGAACACACCTAAAGTTTCCTGAAGAAGCAAAGTTGTCTCCTGAAGCAAAAGATCTTATTAGTAAATTACTGTGTAACGTCAACCAGAGGCTGGGCTCCAAAGGCGCATATGAAATAAAGGTGTAGTACGGTGTGTCCTGTTCTATGTTCTTCTCTATCTGTTCTGCCAGTGATTTACAGTAAAAGGAATAACCTAGTCGCTTCTTTTATTTTAGGCTCATCCCTGGTTCGAAGGTATTGATTGGGATAGAATATACCAAATGGAGGCTGCATTCATTCCCGAGGTCAAAGATGAGTTGGATACTCAAAACTTTGAGAAGTTTGATGAGGTTGGTATCTTTTCTCCTCAAATTTCCCCAAATTCTTTCGTTGGATTTGTGGAGGTAACTTGTTGAGGCTCCATTTGTCGCCCTCTATATCTGTCTTATTTTCTTCCTGGCTGCAGGCCGATAGTCAATCTCAAAGTTCATCCAGAGCAGGTCCATGGAGAAAGGTAAGACTGTTTGGAGCTTAAACTGAGATAGAAATGCTATTTGGTTTTCATAGATTATTTTGGTTTGCGTGACTTCAAATTATATTGGGTTTCAACATACTTCTTGTGTTAGCAATTCCTTGTCCTTTTTTTTTGTTCCTAAGCGAAAATGGGGAGCAGGTGGCTTCTCTTTCTTTATCAGATAACAAAATACACTTAATCGAAACAGCTGTTTGGTGTAATGATACGTGTGGAGGTGGAAACTATAGTTATTGACTGCATATAACTATAGTTATAGCTTTGCACGGGCTTACGAAAAAAAGAAGGAAGAGGTAAAGCTTTGCAAAGGATTGATTGGATAATCTAGCTCCATGTAGGGAAGCCCGATTTTCGAGATCGACATTCTGATTTTTTTGATGTTTTGACATTGAACATATGAGTCATTCAGCGATTTTTTGGAGAGAGGTCACACTAGTCTTAGACATCATGACCGTTAGTCTTAGAAATAAAATTGGTTTTATGCTTGGGAGATGCACATTTGCAACACCAATTAACTTACAGCATGGAGCTGCATCAGATCAGATCCTTACTTTCCAATAGACTTGTGGATGAACCTATTTGGAACATTTAAGAGGTAACCTTTAGTAGATGATTGTTTGATTATAGAGTTGGTCAGTAAAATAGAGTGGGATTAAAACTATGTTAAACCACTAAGGACAATATTGTAGGTTGGGAAGGATTAAGACAAAACATTGAGGGCATTTTCGTAGATATCGTGATTGGAATTATGAAGAAGTAAAACTTGATCCCCCAGATACATCCAGGAGTGATGTTTTCAATTTCCTGAATCAGTCATGTGCAAGGAATGGGTTAGTGACAAGGACGCAAATATAAGATTGGAGCAGTGGGATGTAATAGACGAATGGAAGGCTTGCGTAATTTGTAGGATTCTTTTTAAGTTCAGGAGAAAATTTTGGAAGACTATTGTGAGGTGTGCTTTGCTATAAAAATGAAGGGTTGTTAAGAAACATGTACATAATGGCGAGTATAGTTGTAATGAAGATGTTGAGAGTGATGAATGGGACAAAAGAGAATGATAGACTGAGAACTTGTTAGATTTAATAAAACCAGAATTATTTTTCTATCCATCATGCGTACTATTTATATAAGTAAAAAGAAGACTAAATTAACTATGACTCTAGCCAATCTATAATTCTATTTACATATGGAAATAAAATCTAATCCTAATCTAATTATATCCTACACATAAATATAACTTGACACTCCCCCTCAAGTTGGTGCGAAGATATCAATCA
>JABCMJ010020439.1:0-13131 GCA_014822125.1 Arbutus unedo | reverse complement strand
TGTGTGTGTGTGTGAGAGAGAGAGAGAGAGTGTGTGTGTGTGTTACGTTCAACCGTCACAACCCCTGTTATCCGCTTGCCGCTACTCTGTTTTCCAGTTTTCAACCAAAACCTCCCAAAGCGAAAGAGAGAGAAATTACTCCATATTACATCGTCGCTCTCTCTCTCTAACACCCCAGCAAAAAGAGAAATGACCCGTCGAACGAAACACCGTTTTCCGTCGCCGGAACTTTCCCCGACGTCATCGAGTTCAGAAACCCCGCAGCGTAAGAACCACCGCAAAATCTCCAAATTGCACCAATCTCCTCCATACGAACCACACCACTCCAAAGAAGAAGAAGAAGATGACGATGATGTCACCAGCGTCACTACCCCAACTAACCATTTCCTCCCCTCACTATCGCATATTTCAAACGCACCCAATTCTGGAGAAGCACTAACCCATATCGATTCTTACATAAACATAGCCCCGTTTCCAATCTTCGGCGGAAAATCCGGCGAGTGTCCGGCCACCCATTTAAGCCGGTTTTCAAAAGTTTGCCGAGCAAACAACATTTTCTCCGTGGAAATGATGATGAGGATTTTCCCGGTGACGCTCGAAAACGAAGCTGCACAATGGTACGATCTCAATGTGGAGCCTTACCCTTTTCTCACTTGGGAAGAAATGAAGTCTTCCTTTTTGGACTCGTACAGAAAAACTGAGTACGATAAACAACTTGGATTTGAACTCATGAATGTAAATCAAGAGCAAGGGGAATCCGTTGGATCTTACGTTTTAAGACTCCAGAGGATAATCAATCAGTGGCCTGGAAAAGGAATTCCTGACCCTTTGATTAAGGTGATTTTCATTGATGGGTTGATAAGGGATTGTAAAGATTGGGTCATTTTGCAAAAACCCGATTCGTTGGCGGACGTGTTGAGACTTGCTTTTACTTGGGAGCAAGTGAGAATCATAAGAAGTGGTAATCAAAAGAACGACGTGAAATGTGGATTTTGCGATGGAGAGCATGAAGAATCGGAGTGTGAGATTCGCGAGAGAATGAGAAAATGCTGGATTAAGAGTGAGAAGGAGAAGAGGGTTGGGAATTCAATGGAGAAGATTGAGAATGAGAATGAGAGTGGTGATGAAAAATCAGAGGAGCTGGTGTCGGTCGGAGATTCTAAGGAAAAGGAGGGGGTGTGGATTAATGAGCAGAACAAGAGTCGGTGTCAGTGTTCCAAGCATCAATGTGGAAAGAAAAAGCTTGAGAGCAACAAGTCTAGTATTGCCACTGTGAATTCAAACAATTTAGGTTGATTTACCTATTCTTTCTCATATTTTTTTAAATTTTTTGGCCATAACTTTGTAACTATTTCGAGTTACTAACATATTATTCTTGGTTTTACTTAATCGTATGTGTTTGATTGGTCCAAAACCAAAAGAAAAAATAAAAGATTTTCTAAAAATATACTAATGAGATGAGTTATAAAGTACCAGTATTTGTGATTAGATAATGCTTTTCAAATCATGAAAACACCCCAAGAAAGCGATTTATCTAACTATTTGAATACTTGCAACTACCTTGTCAATATATATGAACTCGAAATTTTAAAATAAAATTTTGTTAACGAGAAACAACACGCATACTTTCTAGGGGGACACCCAAGAAAGGTATCTATCTAACCATTTGAATACTAGTAACTACCTTGTCAAAACGAACTCGAAATTTTAAAATAAAACTTTGTTAACGGGGAATAACACACATACTTTCTATGGGGACAAATTAAACTCTTGTTTTGTTTCGAACTAATACGGCTGCGTTTTTAAGCACAACGTGTGTGATGTGCCTTCAAGAACAACACCCCCCCCCCCCATGATAAATTTTTAATTATTAAACTATCGTCGGGTGATTGTTATATTGACTGTTAGAGAACAATTAAATAAGCATCATGAGTTGGTGCTTCGCGATAACAGAGTAATCCAAGTACGGATTTTCCCATGCATAATCTAAGTTTTGATATTGATTGTATTTATAAAAATGTGAACATTAACTCCAAACTTGCATTTTAAACTCTAAATTCTGTTTGGTAGCAGTCAAATGAAGAGTACAAAATTAGACTCCGGATATGACAATTCAATTTGGTTGTCATGTCCGGGGTTTGTTTTGATATAGATTGGTAGAAATATTAAATTCACATCTAGTCTCATTATAATAAACTATATGTTTTTACAAATATTCTTTGTTTGTTTGAGAGTAAAATATGTTTTCCAAAATTGTTTTACTCATTTGTACGTTGTTTGGTTGGGCAAAAAGCAAGTAGACTTACCATATAAAATAGTTTACAGTCAAACAAACAGAGCCTAAGATAACATCTTATTCTTATTTCTACATATCCAATCTCATTCAAGTTATTCCCAATTTATCGATCAAACGTTGCGAGGATGCAGGTGAACTGGAAGTCCTTTCTCCGGCAGTGGCATCATGCTACCTAAAATTTTCTCCTTAGGATCAACAACTTCCCATTTAAACTTTGTAACCAAATTGTGGACGAAAGTGAGTATTGCGTATCGAGCGTATTCTTTTCCGGGACACATTCTTGGTCCACCTCCAAATGGAACGTATGTGTACAGTGGCATTTGCTCACCTTCCATGAATCTTGAAGGGTCAAATTTAAATGGTTCTCGAAAGTACTCAGGATTTTTTTGCGTCGTGTTGACAGTCCAAAATACCTGAAAACGAGTATATAGTCATAACCACAAATGATGAGTCGATCGGAAAAAAGGTGCACAACTTCATTTTCTAAGTCAGTGCACAAATGACGGGTAAGTCGGTGTTTGAACAGTATGTTAGAACACTTAGGCCATGTTTGGAAACTATTTTATTTTCTGTTTTTTGTTTTTATTTTTTGAATTTTATGTTTTTTGAGAAGAAAATATATTTGTGTTGATGTTTTGCTTACAAAAAACCAAAAATAGTTTTCATTATTTTCAAAAAAAGAAAAAGTAAAAAAAGTGAGAAGTCATTTATTTTAAAAAACAGTTTTCATTAATTTCATCATATATACGCATACTATATGTTTATTTATAAATGTACATATATATATATATATATATATATATACACGTATAGTATATATATTTATATAATATGTGTGATATATATACTTAGAAGTACGTACCTATAATAAATATACTTATATATTATATATATTACAAACATACTTACGTATACATATTATAATTATATACTTATAATATATATAGTATATGTATTATAAGTGTATATGTATATAAGTGTGTGTGTGTGTGTGTGTGTAATATACACTTATGTATATATATAATGTACACTTATATATTTCTAATATATATAAGTATACTTATATATTATATATAGTTCTAATAGGAGTATATATAAATATATTTTTATAGTATATATATTTTGAATATACATATAAGTATATTTATAAGGTGTATATATAAATATATTATGGGTATATATTGAATGTGAAAAACAAAGTTGAAATTTTTTTGTGCAAACTGAACATATTTTTATTTTTTGTAAATCAAAAAACAAACTAAAAATATTTAAACACAAACAAGTTTTTTATTTTCGTTTTTTAAAAACAAAAATAAAAATTGATGAACAAAAAATAAAAAACACAAAACACAAAAAAAAATGGACAGTGTTACAAACAAGACCTTAAAATTATGATGAACTGCAAGCAACACAATATTTAAGAAGTTTTTTTTTGGCTTAGTTTTACTAGTGGTCCCAAAGTATTAATAAAATGTAAGGATGACAATTTCCTCCGCTCCGCTCTATTTTCTGATCCATTTGGATTGGAGTTTCGGAAATTTTTTTTGGGAATAGATTGAATTTGGAGGCGAAAGTAAAAAAAAAAAGCAAGGAATGGGTTGGAGGCGGAGCTTGGTACCTCCACCCCATTCCTCAACCTGTTTTAAATAATTATTATTTTACTTTCTAACTCTTTTATTTATAACTATTTACAATATTTTTTAAAACTAATTTAATATTTTTTTCTAAATCGTATAAAATTGCCTATTATAGATGTACATAGACATATAAAATAGAGGCTACATACGTGTATAGATGTATATACGATCCCATATAGGTAAAATTTAATTTGTCTTGACATGATTAGTCTAGGATATATGGTCTTGAAAATTTCAATTTGTTTTGATGAATTAAATTTTTTTTAATTTAAAAAAATAGAGCGGGGTGGGACAAAGATCCCCGTTCGGGGCGGAGATGGAGGGTGGAGTTCTTTTCCTGAAAAGGAAACGGAGGGGGATAGAGGTAAAGTTCGGATTTGGGAATCGAAGGCGGGGATAGATAAATCCGACCTTGATCCACCCCATTCTCATCCCTAGTAAAGTGTCATTTTGGTCTCCAATATATGAATATTGTGTCTATTTATTAGTTCTTGACATTCAAATTACGGATGTAAGTATTCCTCATAATTAATTCCATTGAAATTTTCCGTCACACACACGGTATTTTACATCGACCAACACCGCCTAATAGTCTAACTAGGCTACTAGTTGTGAGAATTTCGCCTCTAATATTTTGTGTATTTTTGAAGTTATTTTAATAGTATTTGAAAGGAATCGAAGCAAATTTTAATTCATTACCCGGTCTTTCTGGTATGTGTTACAGACGAAATAGATAGAGTTTTTATTTGGTGCGAAAATGACACTTTACTAATACTTTTTTTTTATAGTGGAACTATCTGGTCGGTTTTATAATTACCCCTAACCTAATACTGACTAGCTATAGGAGTTTTTAAATTAATAATCAAGCAAACCTCTAGTGATCCCCTAGTGATTGGTTCTGGTGAAATTTGATCTCGTGACCTTAGGGAGACAAGTCCCTTAGTCACCCTCTCTCCTTCCACACTGAACCAACAACCTCTTGGGGTTCACTTCGCTAATACTACTTTGGAGATCAATAACAACATTAAGCCTTTTTCTGGTAAATTTGTATTTTTTTTCTATGTTTGTATATATGTGTGTATATATATATATATTACCTTCCACCCCTTTGGAACAGTGTAACCAGCATATGTAAAGTCAGTAATGGCCTCTCTGAAAGTTCCTAGAACTGGAGGAATAACCCTCATTGCTTCACACACTACTGCCCATGAGTACTTCATTTTTTGCATGTCATTCCAGCATAGCAGTTCTCCACTTTCTTTTGTCTTCAAGATCTCCATTTGCTCTAAATTTCACAAAAATAAAATTAAAAACAATGCATTAATATTTTCCATCTATAAGGGTTTTTTTTTTTTTTGCCTTGAAAAAAGAATAGGCAAAGGACTAGTTTTGGTTACCTGATAAGATGTTATGATAAACCTCTGGCCTCTCCCCAACAAGCTTCATAAAAAAGGTCATGGTAGTAGAAACTGTAGAATATCCAGCCACTAGAAGCCCCATCATCTTCTCACTAATCTCCTCATCCGACATGTACCCTCCCGCGATCATCGTTGCACATACGTCCTCAGTTGGTGCTCCGGGGACCACTCGAGTTTTCTTCTCCTTGATGACATCCAGTAGCTCGTTACGAATGAGCTCCGCAGCTTTGACAGCATAGTAAAACTTGGTCCCGGGGATATTGAAAGGAAAAGAGTGAATCCCTTCGGTTAATTTGTCGAATTGGCCAATGAGTTTCGCAACACACTCGGGATTTTCGATGCCCAAGAAGAAACGGCACGCGAGGGTCAAGGTTATGGACCTGGAGAAAGGGTAAAACCTTACTTCAGCTTTGCCTTCCAAGTGAGTCCTCAACTGTTCTTGGATAATCGAGTCCATACCTAAGGATTCAAGTGGACATCATTTCAATCTCGATTAATCATTGTAACACGTTACTTTGATTATTTATACAAACGTTTGCTTACCAAAAAGAAAAAAATCAAGTCCATACCTATCATGTAATTAGAAAAATGATTCACCAACAGGATATCGTTTTTGAAAAATCACAAAGAAACTCGCATCAAGCTTTATGAAA
This sequence comes from Arbutus unedo, assembly GCA_014822125.1. Lineage (NCBI taxonomy): Eukaryota > Viridiplantae > Streptophyta > Magnoliopsida > Ericales > Ericaceae > Arbutus > Arbutus unedo. The sequence goes on along the minus strand of JABCMJ010020439.1, from coordinate 7,127 downwards.
AATTTGAGGAGATCCAACTTTGCTTGGATCGCATTACCTGCTATGTACTTGACCAAGGCCTCGGGCTTCAGAAAGCCGTGGGACTTTGACAACTTCAAATCGCTGTCGCGAAAAAGCTTATCGGATTTGGGTTGGGAGGAGAGGAAGAGCTTTTGCATTGCCTGTGGCAAGTAAGCAGTGAAGTGTTTGTCCTCATTGGAGAAGAGGAACTTGTGGCCGTTGGGACCGCATATGATCACGATTTTCTCGCCAAAAAAATTGGTCCTGAAAATGTCCGGGGAGTGTTTCTTCATCCTGTCACTGATGAATTTCTCTGGGTTGATGATGAAATCTAGGGTTTCACCCACAATAGGCCACCCAGAGCCACCTGGTGGCAGATTTCTATCAACATGGGATGCGTTTCTGAAAGCAAAGAAACTAACAGTGAGAAAGATAACAAGAAAAGCTATAGGTAGAGAGAAAGCCTCCATGAATTTTCTATTTCTTGGAGATAGAAATTTATTGGGAATGGATATGCATGGGATCACTATGTATGACATTTTTATAGAGTAAGAGTTGTACTAAAAAATATATTATTTTGTATTTAATTTATTGGACACCCCTTGTTCAATTAATTAAAGCAAACATAGGCCAACAATGTGGACTATCTTGGTACGAATGCTAGTTAATAATGAGAGAATACAATTCATTCCCACATGAGTTAGGGTTCTTCATCTTGTTTCTTTTTATTTTTACTTAGAAATACGATTCAAGAAGAGTAACAGGTTGTTGCCCTCCCCGTACTTCTACCAAAGCGGAGAAAGAGTTTTAACTGTGTCTCCTTCTGATTGGCAAACCACGTGAAAGCATATTGTCATCCATTTTTTATATCTAATTGTTCTAGCTAAGCAGGTAATTAAGACTACTCCTGCTGCTGCCTCTTGGCCTTGGCAGCTTAGAGATGTCCTTTTAGTTTGTCTCAGAGAATAAAAATTTGAATTCGATTTTCGGATCTCTTTCAAATTGTCTATACAAATGATCAAGGGAGGGATTCATTTTTTGCAATGGGATTCAACTTTTAAGGATGAAGTCCTAAAAAAAAACAAAGATTTGAACAAAAGTTATTAAATTCAAAAGTTAATTTTAGAGATAAAGTTTGGATGGAAATCAGATTCAAAAGTTATTAAATAATAATAGTACTAAAATAGACCCTCCTAAGTAGCATGTGGTCACCTCAAATCCAGTATTCGTAATAGCTAGAGATATTTATTGTCCAATAGTTGAGTTCTCACACGTAACATGTACTATTAAAGGGCAAGGGCTATTTGTAGACTTTAGCCTGAGAGGGAAGACTTCCTCCGTAGGTAATTTAAGAATCTCTAGTCTTTCATAAATAATATTGGACTATCTTGTATATAAAGACATGTCATGAAATTATGAACAAATGCCATGTGTTTTTTTCATACAAATATATCATGAAATTCAATATAATTTAAGGGGTACATATGGAAAATACCGAATGTGCTGAGTGTACGTATTATAAGTATTTCCGTAAAAGAATTATAAGAAGGACCCCTACACTAGCCAGCCAAAACCCCAGCCCTGGTCCATGCACGTTTGCTAAAATCTCACTTTAGTCTCTATAGTTTTGGCGCCTTCAACACTCGATACTCCTACCTAATCTTATTTGTAAGGCATTTTGACTTTCACCACTGAGGGAACTAACTAGTCGAATCAAATTCTTATCCATTTCTTTAGGTTTAACGACTATTTTGGTCCTTATAAACATGGAATCATTCATATTTTAAGTAAACGGTAAATCCCAAAATAACAAATACCTTACAATAATTTAACAATTTTTTATCAAAATATTTTGAGCTCACGTTAATCTCTTAAATAATTTTGTAAGTCAACAATAAATTTTTAGTATTTTTTCAAGAATAAAATTTAGGAAACACAACTGAAAGGGGTTCGAATGAGTAGTATTGGTCATTTTTTTGTCAAAATTAGGCGCATTAGACATGTAATGAATGTGAGCATTTTAAAATAATTTAACATGTTCTTAACTTTATTTTATAAATCAACAAAAACAATATCAACAAAATATAAATCAACAAATATCTTACATTAATTCAACAATCCTTTATCAAAATATTTTGGATCAATCCCGAAATAAATTTTAAGTGAACGTTAGTTTTTCAATATTTTTTTGAGAATAAAATTCGAAATGCACGATCGAAAGGGGTTTGAATGAGCAGTATCGGTTACTTTTTTTTTCTTTCAAAGTTGGTATAATTTATTTTTATTATTTTGGTATATTTTATGAAAGATACCAAAATAATAAAATATTAAATACAAAAATATTTGTTGATATAAAAATAAATTATTTTCAATATTTTTTAATAAAATTCGAAAAGCACGATCGAAAGGGATTCGAATAAGCAATGTCGGTCACTTTTTTTCCTTCCAAAGTTGGTTAATTTATTTTTATTATTTTGGTATATTTTATGAAAGATACCAAAATAATAAAATATTAAATACAAAAATATTTGTTGATATAAAAATAAATTATTTTTTTGAATATTTATTTGTTGATTTGAGAGAGAGATGCGGGGTGGAATTTTGGAAGCTGAAGAGGGTCCCCCACCTTGCCACTTTAGTGGGTGGATCAATAGCGAATTCTTTACTAACGCTAGATTGATTCGCAAATATTAATACGCAGTTTACGAATATTAATACATTTTTTTACATATTATTTATTGTTTAATGGACGGTGGTTAACATTTTCTATTATTTATTATCACCTCTTCAAATTCTTTTATTATGTGTTTTTTTTTCTGAGAAAAATAGATTTATGAATTTATAATGTGAAAGTTAATACAAATATCTAAGGGCCCGATTAGATGGAGAATTATTTTTAGGGGAATAAGTTATAAATGGGTGATAAAATAATAAGATAGTGTATTATTTTTGAAGGGGTGACTTACATTAATGTGATATTTACAGAGGAGGGATAAAAAAATAAATAATTTGGATAGAGAATTAAACAAGGGAATATACTTTTATTTGGTTTAGATGGTTTATGAAATGAGGAATAAGAGTGGGTAGATAAGAGAAAAAATTATCAAATGACCATTTTGCCCTTGTGCAGTATTAAACTTGATTATGTATTGAATAAAGTATATAAATGCAAAACCTAATATATAATTAATTTTGGATAATTTAAAATATTAATTAATTAATTAAGCAATTCATTAATTTATTATATTTAATTAAAAACGTTATTTAAAAAAATGAATCGTAAACGAAAATATCAATTAACCAAAAATAATAATAATAACAAAATATAAATCAACAAATATTTTACCATAATTTAAAAACCCTTTATCAAAATATTTTAAGCCTACAATTAATCTCGAAATAAATTTTTAAGTAAACGGTAATTTTTTTGTATTTTTTTAAGAATAAAATTCGAAAAGCACGATAAAAAAGAATTCAAATGAGCAGTGTCGATCACTTTTTTTCTCCAAAATTGGACGCATTAGGATATGTAATGGATATGAATATTTTTAAATAATTTAAGAGATTTTTAACTTTATTTCATCGATCAACAAAAAAAAAGAAAAATAACAACAAAATATAAATCAACAAATACATTACCATAATTCAACAACCCTTTATTAAAATATTCTGATTTTATGGTTATTTCCGAAATAAAATTTTAAGTAAACGGTAAATTTTTAATATTTTTTTGAGAATAAAATTCAAAAAACGCGACCGAAAGGGATTCGAATAAGCAGTGTCTGTCATTTTTTTCTCCAAAGTTAGGTACATTAATACATGTGATAAATGTGAATATTTTTGAATAATTTAAGAGATTTTTAACTTTATTTTATCAATCAACAAAAAAAATAACAAAATATAAATCAACAAATACGTTACCATAAATTAACAACCTTTTATCAAAATATTCCGAATTCACGGTTATTCCTGAAGTAATTTTTTAAGTAAACGGTAAATTTTTTAAGTATTTTTTTTAGAATAAAATTCGAAAAGCACAACCACAAAAGATTCGAATTAACTGTGTCGATCACTTTTTTTTTCTCAAAATTAAGAAAGAATAGAATAAATAGGGGTAAAATTAACAAAATTCATTCCCTCCACTACCGGATAACTTTTGGTTCAGCCAGAGGGTACCTAAATTTTATCGGAGAGAATCCATCAAAACAGGAAAAGCCGAGAGGGGGTCTAAATTTTTTGGAGGAGAGGACAACCCACATCCAAATGGGCCACAAGGGGCTTGACAGAACAAGGCCCAAACACCAAAAGGTTAGTTGGGCAAGATGCCAACAAAACCAAAAATAAAAAAAAAGAGTTTACAGCGACAAGCAGGCCCTAAACTAAGTCCACTAACTACACGTTGATATGGTCCAATTTTAAGATAAATCTAAATAATCTCATCACGCAAAAATGTCGAAAGCTTCAATATTAGTTCTCGTAGCCCCAAATTCCTTACCAAAGTAGATTTATCAAATTCTTACACTTCAACTCTAGAACTTTTAAGAGGGCGATATCCAAGCACAATCTTCTACATTTTGAGAACCTCTCTTCTTAAAGAAGAAGTCAATTATTTTTGTGCCCATAATTACTTGACAATAGAATATGATAGTCTTGAATAAATCGACGAATCAACTTAAATATTAATAATCTACTCTGAAAGCTCAATATCCCAAGTTCCATTCTCTTTCAATTCAAAAAGACAGTGTTGTGACAGATATCATAATTAACTCACCTTCTCAACCTCCATCACTCACTTTCAGAATGAGCATTTTTCAATGGGAACATTGACTGTTTTCATCCTTGATTTCAGTTATTGGCAACTACAACCTCAATCCAAGCAAAGCTGACTTTTTTCTCTAGGCTTGGAACAGCTCAAAAACCTACTCTCTAAGATTGGCATACTGTAAATTAGAGGACTCAATTCTATCAAATCCAGATCTTAACTCTATTTGGAAAGAAACTTGTCCCCCAAAGGTATAAATCTTCCTCTAGAGAGCTGTCTGACAAGGAATCCCCACTAGGAATGAACTAGCCAAAAGAAACATCGTCTCATACTCACATTAGGAGACTTTAATGTGTGTTCTATATTTCTCATCTTTTGAATCTATAGACCACCTCTTTATTCACTACTCATTTTCAAGACAAGTTTGGTCATCAATACTTAATTGGTGGAGATTCTCGTAGGTCTTTCCTTCTATATTATTTAGCCTCATGCAACAATGGTTTAAATGCCCATTTTCATAGTTTTGAGCAACATTGTTGAGAAGCTACACTTCTGACAGTTCTATGGTCATTTTAGCTCTCCAAGAATAATTTGACCTTCAACTAGTCAAGTCAATCTTGAGAGGTGGTAGCAGAATCCATTGATGTATAGAAATTAAAGTTTAAGATCACTATTACTTGAATTTTTTTCAAAATATTAAACAGGGGGCGAGTCACTACTATTTAATTTTTTAATCAAAATATTTAGAAGAGGTGAACCTATATATACTTTATAGCAAATTTTTTTTATCTACATAATAATAGACATTTTATTTTTTTTATCTATATAATAATATATAATAATAGAGGTTTTATTTTTGCAAGGTCTTGTCTCTACTGGCCTCCTGGCTCCATCCCTGCTTGGGGCCACTGTGGAGTTTGTCTGGTCGTTTATACCTAGGGCACCAAGAATTAATCGGTAATTAAGGTGGAGCCTCTCTCAAGTTTTATCCCAACTTGGCCCAAACCGACCGAATACACCGGTTATCAAAACAAAAAAGCAAGTAGAATGTATTTCAAGCAAAATATTTTATATCCATGGCCTGAAAATAACTTACCATCAAAACATCTGTAAGTCATGTTTGTGAAAGTCGCACTTCAGGGATACAAAACATCTGTAACTTACCATATAAAATGGTTTACAGTCAAACAAACAGAGCCTAAGATAACATCTTCTTCTTATTTCCCCAATTTGATGATAATTTATCGATCAAACGTTGCGAGGGTGCAGGCGAATTGGAAGTCCTTTCTCCGGTACTGGCATCATGCTGCCTAAAATTTTCTCCTTAGGATCAGCAACTTCCCATTTAAACTTTATAACCAAATTGTGGATGAAAGTGAGTATTGCGTATCGAGCGTATTCTTTTCCGGGACACATTCTTGGTCCACCTCCAAACGGAACGTATGTGTAGAGTGGCATTCCTTCGTCTTCCATGAATCTTGAAGGGTCAAATTTAGATGGTTCTCAAAAGTACTCGGGATTTTTTTGTGTCGTGTGAACAGTCCAAAATACCTGAAATCGTGTATTTAGTCATGACCGTAAATGATGAGTCGATCGGAAAAAAGATGCACAACTTCATTTTTGAGATTTTGAATGCAACAATCAAGAATCTAGATTTAATCGTCGCTGCAAAAACCATTTGATTCGATCATCGTTTTTAATCTCTGATGCTTCATTTTTTTTTTTTTTCCATTTTGAAAGTTGATTTTACTGTTGGCCGCTAAAGTATTAGCGAAGTGTCATTTTGGTCCCCAATATTAAATTTACGTTACAAAGTTTCAGAAATATCTTTGTGTTTTGATGAAAAATTTGGATGGGAGTTAGTTACTATGTCTATTTAAACACGCATTTCAACTGTTACGGACAAAATAGATAAAGTTTTTTATTCGTTACGAAAATGACACTTCAATTCGCCAATGCTTTGCAAATCAATAACAAAATTAAGTTTGTAAATTACCTTCCACCCCTTTGGAACAGTGTAACCAGCATATGTAAAGTCAGTAATGGCCTCTCTGAAAGTTCCTAGAACTGGAGGAATAACCCTCATTCCTTCACACACTACTGCCCATGAGTACTTCATTTTTTGCATGTCATTCCAGCATAGCATTTCTCCACTTTCTTTTGTCTTCAAGATCTCCATTTGCTCTAAATTTCACAAAAATAAAATTAAAAACAATGCTTTAATTTTTTCCATCCATAAGGGTTCTTTTTTTTTTTTTGCCTTGAAAAAAGAATAGGCAAAGGACTAGTTTTGGTTACCTGATAAGATGTTATGATAAACCTCTGGCCTCTCCCCAACAAACTTCATAAAAAAGGTCATGGTAGT
>JABCMJ010020427.1:0-12624 GCA_014822125.1 Arbutus unedo | reverse complement strand
ATTATGCAGAATTTGAGCACTTTCGGTGTGGAATTTCAATTGTGTAGGTTTCCTATTCAAAGCATCCGCAACCACATTGGCTTTTCTCGGGTGGTATTGTAGATCAAAGTCATAATCGTCGATATGCTCCATCCACCAGCATTGTCATAGATTCAACTCCTTTGGGAGAACAAGTACTTCAAACTTTTATGGTCAGAGAGGACTTCAAATTTTTCACCATACAAATAATGTTGCCAAATTTTCAAGGCAAAAGCTATTGCCGCGAGCTCTAAATCATGGGTTGGATAATTTCGTTCGTGGGTTTTCAACTTTCTCAACCCATACGCTACTACTCTACCTCCTTGCATCAATACACAACCCAATCCTTCTCTTGAGGCATCACAATACACGGTATATCCAGCTCCTCTTTCGGGCATAATCAAAATTGGTGCACTAGTCAAGCGCTTCTTCAATTCCTCAAAGGCTGTCTCACATAAGTCATTCCACACAAATCACGTCCCATTTCAAATCAAATGGGTCATTAGAGCTACTAACCAAGAGAAGTCATTAACAAAACATCGGTAGTATCCAGCCAAGTGCAAAAAACTACGGATCTCAAACACATTTCTTGGTCGCTGCCAACTTATAACTGACTCAATTTTCCCTGGATCAATGGACACACCACTCCTAGATACCACATGTCCCAAAAACTTCACCTCAGATAACCAAAATTTGCACTTGCTAAATTTGGCATACAGTTGATGCTCCCTCAAAAGTTCTAAAACAATGGCGAGATGGGATTTGTGTTCTTCCTCTAAAAGTGAATAGACCAAAATATCATCCACAAAGACCACAACAAACCAGTCAAGGTACTCACGAAAAATACGGTTCATGAGATCCATGAAGGTTGCCTGTGCATTGGTCAACCCAAAAGGCATGACCACGAACTCATAGTGTCCATAATGCGTCCAAAAGGCAGTCTTCAGAATATGCTCATTCTGAACTCTCAATTGGTGATAACCGGACCTCAAGTCGATCTTTGAAAAACACGTAGCACCTCGGAGTTGATCAAAAAGATCATCAATCCTTGGCATCGAATATTTGTTCTTCACCGTGACACGATTAAGCTTCTGATAATCAATGCACAAATGCAATGAGCCATCCTTCTTTTGTGCAAATATGGTCGGTGCTCCCCATGGCGATGTAGTAGGACGGATAAATCCTAAGTCCTGTAATTCTTACAGTTGCACCATCAACTCCTTCAGCTCAGTCGTTGCAAAATGGTAAGGTGCAACGGAAATGGGAGTAGTGCCTAGGTGCAACTCTATTGAGAACTCAGCCTCTCTCTAGGGAGGTAAACCAGGTAACTCTTCTGAAAATACATCCGAGAAATCACAAACCACCTCTGGCAACTCCCCACGCACAGATACATCCTTATCCAAAGTCAAACTGGCCAACAATGCATAAATCAAATCCCGCTCCCGTGATTCACATAGATAGGGTTCCATTGGCTCCCGACATTCTCCAAAGAACTCAAAGCATCCATTTGTGGGCGAACACATGCGAACCTGACGTTTAAAACAATCAATGGTGGTATAGAACGTGGATAACCAATCAATACCCAGAATGACATCAAACCTAGATATGTTTAACACAATGAAATCAAAAGTGAAGCGACAATCATGGATGGTGAGTTCACAATTTCTACAAATATGGCTAAGTGGAGATTTTCCTCCAACGGTGTGTCAACAAACAATGCGGGACTAAGCTCCTCGGTTTCTAACTCTAGTGCATGTACAAATGATGCAGCAATGAAAGAGTGCGATGCTCCAGAATCAAACAAAATCTTAGCAAAGGAATTGAAGAGGAGAAAAGTACCCCTCATAACAGAAGTCTCTGGCGCCTAAGAAGAAGATGGTGCCACTGCAGTCATGATATTGAAGGCCCTCTCTTGGGTACGTTGAATCTGTGCATAACCATCACGCTGTCTTGAACTGGGTAGAGGTGCTGACGAACTTGTACCCCTATCAGCATGAGAGCCCTGTGCCAAAGTAGTTTGACAGAAGTGGGGTTGCTACTGCCTCTGAGTACCCCTAAACTATTGCTGTTGTTGCCCACGGCCTTGTCCCAACGGCTAAACAGAAATTGCCTCGCTACGCATGCCTATCCCTTGGGGACAATTCCTAGCCAGATGTCCAGACCGGCCACAAGAGTAGCAGACCTTCAGTTGCACCGTACATTGGCAACGAACATGGCCAGGTTGATTGCACCGATGGAAGACTATTGGTGGTCTAAGAGCATTACTCCTAGCATCGAAGCAGTTGGATGGCCTAAGGTTTGAATGGCCTTGTGAAGGTTGAAAGTGTTCCCTCTATCGCTTATGTCCCTGGCTCCCAGAGCTACCAGAAGATGATGAATCTTGCATAACACCGTTTGTCTTGGCTCCCAAACTTTAGAACCCCGTTGTGCCCCCCCGGGTAACTCCACACTTCTAGCACACTCGATGATTTTAGCAAAATCCATCTTATGCTGACTCACCACCAGCCTTTTCACTGAGGAGTGAAGACTCTCTTAAAACGTCAACATTTACGATCCTTAGTCGTCACTAGCTCTGGTGCGAAACGGGATAAATTCTGAAACTTTGTCGTGTACTCCTCTAGGAATACTAGGAAGGTACTAGACTCTTCTAGAAATGCTAAGAAGGTACTAGATTCCTCCGGAAATGCTAGGGAGGTACTAGACTCCTTCGGGAATCCTAGGAAGGCACTAGATTCCTTCGAAAATACTAGGAATATAATGCGACTTCCGGAAACATATTGGGAAGAATCGATACCTTTCTTGTGGTGAATTGGAAGGAAACTAGTATTTATTCTCTGAGTCAACTTATCAAATTCTTGATTTATAATGTCTATTCGATTTCCCTTATAACTTGTTGTGACACTTCCATCACTTGAATCATTTTTTAGTTTGATTGGCTCATTATCATACTATTATTCACATCTATGTTAATGCTGGTATCGATGTTCCTACTAGGCTTGTAGCTCACCCCTTCTTTTATTTCAGGTATAGATCTCGAGCAGTAGATAGATCGACTTGGCATACCTGATTATGTACATCTCTTGTAGTTTTTGCATGGGTTTATTTAGCATCCTTTAGTTTAGATTTTTGGAAAGATATAATATGACTCTATTTTGATCAAATGCAACTCATGATGTAATCATCCAACTCTGTGGTAAAAAAATGACTGAATGAGGTATTGATGGCCTATTTTGAAGAACTATTCCTTTTATAAATTTCAGTATTGATGGTCTCTAGTTATTCTAGATTATTACTGAAATTTGGGGGTGTGATAGTGAGAGAGAGAACCTGATATTTGGTGGAAGTCCACGCTCAAACTCATAAACCACAAAATCAGGTGTATTCTCCATGAAACAAAACTTGATCAAACGTTAGTTACTCTCTTCACAGTGAATAGAAGATTGGCGCCAATGTAAAATGTCATGCCCTCAATTTCAAGCAAGATAAATATTCACATTTTAAAATAAAATTTCACAAATTATCCAAAGTATGCCCAAATCGTCATTTTCTATATTTTAATTAAGATCACATGTTCCAAAGTATTACAATCAAAAGGGACACCCCCGGCCCGGTGAACCAAAAGTAACGTGTTCAAATATTACAAACAATTTGAGTTCGAGTACATAGTTCTAACAAAAGAGGAGTTAATTTGCATCTTTCAAAAAGTTGGAACTAAAGATGATGTATAACTCCTATAATGATATTTCTTCAAAATATGCATTCACAATGCATCCATGTAAGTCCATATCATGCCTTTGGAGCAATACCTAAAAGAAGGAAAGGGTGAGCCACAATGCCCAGTAGAGATATCTACACCAATGTTACATTAATATGAGGTGATATGGCATGCTACATGATTAACTCCTAATAACACATGTAAGTCGACAACACCAATCCATAAAGATACAATCACGAAATTTAGAATAGGATGCTATGTTAATTCCACCAACAATACTCATGTCAATCCAATCGTTCGTATCTCAACTAGCACATCACCCGTTGGTGGCTAGCCAATACTCAAGTATACTAGCACATTTCCAAATAGAAGCTAGACATCGCTTAACTAGCTCGTCTCCCGTCGAAAGGTAGACATTGCATCATGTCAATACAATATAACAATTCACAATTTAACATTTACCAAATAACATGTATCAAGCAAAACGCAGCAATGTCACATGTCCAATGTCTCTAGGCAAAATCTCAATCTCATGGAAAAAGAAAAATGAACATTTAAATAAAGGCATAGAAACGTTCTAAGCCTGCACAAGTCGAACGTCCCACAAACAATATTGATGAGTGAAAATGGTACAAAACGTCCATAGTATGAAGAAAATAGGACAAAAAGGTGAACCACGGAGCAAAAATAGAACGAAAGCCAAAATCAACCAAAACTGTCTGATCCATCCAGACGCCCCATTTTTTCGTCTGGACGCCCTTCAGCTCAGAACCCGAATTTCACTACTGATTTTTCCTTGTGGACGCTCGGACGATTTTCTAATACACGATTTTGACAGTTTTTCTCAAATTCGTCCACACAATATTATCAACTTCTAAACACAAATTAAACATGAAACATGGGTCCAAATACATCATAAACACATACCAAAGGTTAGAAATCCCTACCTCAAGTTCAAAATCGAAAAGATTGGTGAGATGGTAGAAGCCCTAGGCTCCAAGCTTCGAATTTTTTCTTCCCAAGCTTCAAATCGTGATCCATCTTCGATTCCACGTCAAGCACGTTCCAAGATTCCTATATCTCAAAGGAATTCAAAAATGGTGGTATGGATTCATGGTGAGGTTAGAGAGAAGGTGAAGCTAAACTTAGAGAGAGAAAGTGATGAGAGGAAAAATGAAGCATGGGCTAAACCTCTCCTCCCAAATATGATTTTAAGGCACCAAGGGCTCCCACATAAAATACTACGTAAAGCAACGCACGTGAAATAAAACGAAAGTCCCGGACTCGGGTCTCATAACTGAAATTCGAAACATGAAATAATAAATCATATGATTATTCTGCAATAAAATAAATTAAAAACTCCAAATTTTTCGGGTCCTCACATAAAATATTTTTGGTGCCCTTTTCCCTTTTCCGCGAATGTAAATGAGAAGGAATGGGTTTCACTGTAAATCAAAACAATTGGAGTATTATTATATATGTGATTTTAAATAAGATTATTCTAAAATTCACATTTCACGATTGTTACTTTTTTAGGTAATTCCATAGCGTTTTCAGTTCCTTTGGCATGGCCCTTTGTTATTTTTTTTAGGTAACTAGAGTATTATTATATATGTGATTTTAGAAGAGTTGAGATTTTATAAAAAATTTCGGAATTCGATTGAAACTCTTTATTTTGTTTTTTCTAAACTTTTGTCTTTAGCGTCAATTTTTAAATTTTTAAAATTTTGCCTTCGTATATGAGAGGAATGTTATTTTCTTTCTAAACGCTGTAATTTATTTTCTTATTTTTTTACAGCTTTTAATAACATAAACACTATTGTTGCCCCATCTATTATAGCATTATTGCAAAAATGCTATTATTACCTCCTCTATTATAGCAATATTATACAAATGCTATTATTACCCTCTCTATTATTGCATTATTTCAAAAACGCTATTGTAACCCTATTCATTATAGCATTATTGCAAAACGCTATTAAATAGTGTTATTCAAAGTAGTATTTGTTGTATATTCCTTGTCATTTCGTATCGTACGATATTGGCATAGACATTCCTATTGGGCTGTGTAGCTCAACTCTTATTTCTTTTTAGGTACCGTTCCAAATGTCTAAGATGGCATGTTTTTGAAAGCTACATTAGTAGGAGTTATACAACATGTTTGTGATCTTATTTTTGAAAGATATAATCTAACTCATATTTTCTTGTTTTTTTTATTTGAAAGGATGTAATACTCAACTAGTTGATACACGTTTTTTAGGATATATATATATATATTGGGCCAGGATCGCCTTTTTGTTTGTGACACAATTTAAACTAATCATCAATAATGAAGAATATTGGGTATTTTGGTGAGATTTGGCAAGGTAGGTTAAAGATATTTGTTGTTTTTAGTTTGTTAAAAATCAAGGGCGGAACAATCTATCAAAGTGGAGAAGTATGTGGTGTTAGTCAATTAATCTATGCAAAGCATCATAATAAACGTTGACCTATGGTTTGTGCCAATTAAACATCTGAGTGCTTAATTGTTGCAATGAACTGCAAAGATGTTTCTTAATAATTTGGATCTTAATGCCACTACTCTATTGCACTCACACATTTTACGCATGTTTAAATTGATTCCCTTTCACATAGCCAAACACAAAACGACCTCAACTTTTTGGAAATTAGTTGTGTGATACAACCTTAATTCATCTTCAAAACAAGGATCAGTATCAACAGTTCTATAATGAAAATATACAAGTTGATACAATGCTTGTGAGGATCCGAAATTCGACCTCTTGTTTTTATTATTTTTAGAATTTGTAGTTTTGAGTTTAATATTTTAATTGTGGCCTTATTTTAATAGTTTAGAACGTTGGGGCGAGATGTAGGAGTGTTAGGGACTGGAAGGGGGTTAGTGTAATTAACCAAATTTTAATTATATAAGAATTAGGAAACCCTAAAATCAGTTTATATTAAAAATACGCAGTTTTTTTTTACTGAGATCTCTAACTCTAGAAGCTTGAGGAGGGATTCGTGTGACGCGATCAATTAGAGAGTTGTAGAGGACATCGAGAGTTTCGTATAGAGTTTGAGAACAGCCTTATATATAGAGTATTCATGGGCCTTTTGATTACTTTATCGTTTCTATATTTTAATCATTTGAGATAGGATTTCATATTGATTTATATTGAGATATTGTATAGATCATGTTTAATTTGATGATATATATGTTGTTTTTGATGTGTGATCAAGTCAGGCATATTTTGTGTGAATTTTGGGATGATTTGGACAGTTAGGTTGTAGAGACGAAGGCAAAAAACGAAGTTATTTTGCAAAGAACAAAATCTGAAAAAAATAGAGTACTACGATAATCTAATTTTAGGAGATTCTGTTAGGGTGGTTCTAAAACTCTAAAATTTTTGAAAATTTTACTGAGTGTTGGTTTATGTGTCTACTATGTTGGGTTAAAATTTTAAAGCCTGATTCAACATACATAATTCCACAAAAATCTGTGATCGAGCTGCAGTAGATTCGCGCCTGTGTAGACTGCACTGACACACTTTAATAAAACGAACATAATTTTTAGTACAAGTATCAGAATTGCGCACCGTTTATTTTGTTGGAAACTAGACACATAGGAATTAAAAAATATATATATTTTATATCTTATTTTTATCCGAGCAAAATCAATTTTTAGATTGAATCTGACGAAACAGTTTTACTGTCTCAAAATAAGGTATCCAACTTTGAACCGACACGAATATATTGTCCGAATTATATTTTTAACCTATTATGTATTTGAAAGCTTGTAGAGTGTAGTTTCTATTGACATTGGACCCAATGTCTTTACTTATAAATTATGACGTTTTACAATTTTTAAGGGTAAACCTGAATATATGGCTTTGTCCACTCGAGCAACCTATATTTGAAGACAGAATTTGAATTTTTATACACTCAGCTTGTTTCTTGCCTTTCATTCCACATAGAGTTATTGTTTGAGTCTGATTTTGATCGGTAATGGAACATATGAGCATGCATGGACATTGGACTTCGGGTAAGGGATGACCCCTCGGTATGATAGCCCATAAACTCGACATGAAAGTCTTTGTGATACCTCCAGTGAAAGACCGTGAAACTATCGGGTAAGAGATGGCCTGACGGTTGAAGCAGTCCGTGAACTCAATTTAGAGTCTTTGTGATTCATCTGGTGAAAGGCCGTGAAACTATCGGGTTTAAAGGTTACCCGACGGTCAGGGTAGCCTGTGAACTCTACAATAGGTGCCCCGATGTGGGCTGCACACAGTGCAAGACCATTACAATTATGCATGAGTCGCATGAGAACATGATAGTGTTACAAAAGTTTAGTCGATGGTTTATATTATTGTTATGCATATTATATTGTTGATGGGAACATGTTTTATTCAATATGTCAATGTTTTCAATATGACTTCCACCTCGAGTTCCGGCTTTTGTTTTTTCTATAAACTAACAATTTACAAGTGATGATATGAAACCAAAGACGTAAGGTTTACTTATGAAGATGGTTCAGCATGCTTAGTTGAATTTTCTGTTTTAAAAATATTTTCATATTTAGCAATTCAATTAGAAGTATTCATGCTTTAATTATTCATTTGTTCAGGCATTATGGGCTTATATTTGACTAGTTTGAATTCAATTTAGACATGATGAATTACTTGTTATTTGGTAATTAGATATAATTTATTGGGATTTAATTTAGTTTACTAATTATGGTTATATTAAGTCTTGGTTTGAGTTATTCCATTGATTAGTTCATACCCTAAAAGTTTGGGGTGTGAAAATGCTAATATTGAAATACTATCGTCTGAATAAACAGGGCCCCTCACAGGTGGCATTTTAAACAAGCCTCTTATCGCATGTGGCATTTTAAAATTCTTTCATATCAAGCACAATTCCGTGAGGTGGATTTTCATTAGGAAGCATTTGAGGAAATGTAAAACTGATTTCCTCAGGTATTGGTGTCTCGACTGAGTGGCCAGTAACGCAGAGGTTTCCATCAGAGTCTTGTCCCCAGTATACCTCTACCATGAGGCCTCTAAGGTTCTGTCGTGATGCCGACCCTGGAATTCCTACATGCCCGACTCCCATGGGTATCTATATAATCATTCACAATGAAAATTCAAAGAAACTATATCGGTTAGACTCGCAAGGAAAATGACATTCTACCTTCACGAACTTTCTACACACAATACTATCATTCCAATGTTAAGGTTCCATTGTTTAAACACTTAGCCATATAGGTATTAGTAGGCCTATCACTGAACTAAACTCGATTTGAATCTGATTTGAATAAAATAAATACAAATTCCAATTGTGCAACTCCATTTAATTGTAATTCGAATCCCATGAATCAATATCCGATCTAGCCCTCCTCTATTTTTTCCAAATTTTTCCAAGATTAAAAAAAATTATATTTTTCATTTTGCGTCAAGTGTTTATTGATTGTTACTTTGTCTCAACGAAAGGAGTATAAAATGCAAAAAAAGAGTATACAAAAGCATGGTTAGGTGTTAGTTCTAAATGAAAAATCACGGGATTGCCACACTATTATGGATGGATACTCTATTTGCCTTCAATTACTGTACATTCGAGCTTCTTTGGTTGTGAAGATATGCATGCCTCTATCTATCTCAAATATGGCTAGGAAACTACCAACAATAAATCTAGCAGGAATTAATTATTTTTTAGTTTGGTTTAATAGTAAGGACCTAGCTAGTTCAAGAACAATTAGAAGCTCTAGTTTGAAGAAAGGAAGCTTGAATCTATTCCAAATTGCAAAAGTTTGAGACACTTACAAGCAATGAAGTTCCTGATTCCAATGTTAGAGTTGTCATGTTGTTCTCAACTTCAGTAGTCTCAAGTGCGGCTGTCATCGCAACATTTAGAAAGACTTCTTCTAGAGTTGTGAGACCGAGTTGCATGTTAGCTATACCAAATTCTCTTTCCCTTTCTTGAAGATCAACAAAGAATTTTTTATACAAATGTGATTGAAAGAAAAAAGGACAGAGATATGATTGAGCCCACCCAAAGAAATCATCACTTTCTATGTAATTCGATTTTCAACAAAGTGAATATACACATTTCCAATAAAAGGAAATATGTTTATACTGAAATTTGGTAAAAAGGTACTGAACCATGAAAAGTAATAAAAGAAAAAAAAATAATGAAACAAATCGAAGGGGAAATTAAAACAAGCAGCCCAAAAATAAAGCCTTATGACCCGTGACTTATAGATCATGGGACTCTAATTCAATCTATCTCCATATTGTAATTCCACATACGTATTGATTAAGCCATCAGTCCTTTTTGTCAGTCCTTTATGGAAGGCATTAATTATTTCCCTTTGGTATGAAAGTCAATGTTACGGTTATTGACTTATGCATTATGCTTTCACTGAATGCATCGGTCATACACACCGTGTATGTGGTGATTGGTGCATTTGTGAATTGAATTCTAACTTTAATACAAGTGATTGCAATTGGATCCTAAAGCAACCAAAAGTTTCCACCATTATACAAGCTTCCAAAGCTTGGTTGTTTGTAATAAATTGAACAACACCAAGTGAATTCATAAAAGATAAGTCTAGTGATTGATTGTTTGTCGAGACCTAATAAACGAAATTTTTTTTTTGTAGATGCCTTATCTTTCATTTGGGTAATGTTGTGCAATTCTACGCACAAATTATAGATCTTTAACTTCATCAAAATGCAAAGAACAATTGAGATAATGAGAGAAGCAACTTACCCTCAACAAGCTCTCATTCTTGTTGGGAACGACATAGCTCACGAAGTACTTGGTCTCCTCTTTTGGCGCCATATTCAAATGCTGTCAAAGTGTCCATAAAATCAAAAGTTTGGGGCGTGACACAATCATACCAAAACTTGTTGTCACACAATCATACAAGCGTGACCATAATAGTGGGATAGGAGAAATTGCCAACTGGACATTAGCACAATAATACTACGTTATGTTTTTACGTGGGCAACATGGTCTGTATAAACGACATGCCTTATCAAAGTCAGCTATGATACCATTGTTAGGGATCAATTCTCGAGACCCAGCGATGAACGTTTACAGTTTATATAATAAAAAATTATAAAATCCTACTAGGCAGAACTAGGGTTCATACCTTCGAGATCTGTCTGGTTTGATCTCAGTTATCTTCACAGTTTGATCTTGATCGGACTTTGTACACAGCTGGTATGATCTTGCTTGACTGACCTTGAGATCTTCAACCGTGATCCTATTGCACATTGATCATGTATTGAGGGTGGCTCAAAAACGTGATCTCTTTGCCTTCACAAACCTTCTCCCAATCTTTCGAATATCAAGTTGTGTTTGACCTACAAGACATAGCAGTGTATATATAGGCAACGATAAAGACCCCTGGGAGAAGTATCGGCTTGGTTTCCTATATAATTTGGAATTCCTAGTCCAGCCCGGATTAATTCCGAATTATATAAATTATTATTCATACCACTACAGAATTATAATTGCATTCCCCTCCTATATCTCAAAATTATATTTCGAGCTCCATGTTATCAAATGCTTATTTATCTCTCCACATTAAGATTACAGATATCTGTTGATTAAAATAAATTACTGACAATTTATTTAATCAACATCTATAAAATTTATTTAGACTTTCCATTTAACTTTTTCATTATGTCGGATACTAATATTCACTTGTAGGGTTTGACATAATTGAAACTTATAAGTTTTCTCAAGAGCATATTATCATTCCCTATAAAGGGACGTGAATTTTATTAATAATTAATAGTTATCATATGTTTAATATTGTGACCCAACTCTTTGAGACTATTGGCCCACAAGGCCTCATTCTATAATGAATCAAAATCAACAACATTAAATGTACGCATCGATTAATTATCTTTGAATTAAGAGTACAAGCATACATAATAACCATGAGGTGTAAATTGTATTATATTGTCAGTATAAATATAATTACTTCAAAGTGGTCCTGTTCAATATGCACAAAGTGTACTAACATAATGAGTTAAAACTATATCATTTTTTGTAATCAAGATAGGCCTACTGAAACACTGTGTTACAGTCCTACTGGTGGTGTGTTCAATTATACCTAAGACTGTGAAGCAAAGACTTATATTCTACAAGAATCGATAATCTGATCATCTGTGTGTAAGCCAAACTCTACACACCAGATTATTTACTATGTGAAATAAGAGACACTCATGCACAATATGATATAATAGAATACAAGTATTGCCCATAAAGATTTTCATCAAGAAAGGGAATAATTGTATAATAAATTTAAACAAAAATTAATCCATTACATAAAGTCATGACTTTTAGTATAAAACCCTAACAGGAGCAAGGGACTATGACTGTGACAATCCGCCATATTTTAATGTTTAAAAAAAAATGTCTTACGATGAATAAAGAGGGTCTGGTCGTGGGTTGGAGTGTGGCCGGCGTGACCAGTCATGCAAAATCCAAATTTTTCGTCAGTAGGTGGCCGTGACCGGTCAGGCTTCTTTCGTGACCGGTCAGGATTTTCTCAGATTTTTGTCAGTAGGTGGCCGTGACCGGTCAGGCTTCTTTCGTGACCGGTCAGGATGGTCGACGCGCGTTTTTAAATCTGACGAACCAGATTTTTTTTGGACACAACTCACACTTTATAAACCCAAATTTCTTCCCCTTCTCTCTCTAGAAAACCTTCATCTCATGTCCTTCTCACCCTAATACATGATTTAACCTCCGTATCTCTCAAATTTCTTCAAGAATCCTTCTTTCCCCTTTGGTTTCAAGCACTTGGAGGAGGATTCTTGCGTGGAGAGGACTTGGTTGAACTCCATTTCACCATTAAAGCTAGGGCTTCACCCCTT
>JABCMJ010020421.1:0-15645 GCA_014822125.1 Arbutus unedo | reverse complement strand
GTATTCGATTGTGTGAATTAATCAAGTTAAGAATTTAATAAATATTAGATGTCAAATCGAAATTGGGTCTGAACCATAGGAATGCTATATATTTATTATATGTGACGATTCGTGATTTAATTTAATTTAGTTGATCAATTAAATGACTATTACTTATTGAGACCGATTTGTATGATAGGGCCCACGAACGTTGTATGTGACTTAGATTTGATCGATGTTGATGAAATCGCATGATTTTAGTGATTTTAATTTATGCTCGATGCATGTTTAATTGAAATCACATGATGAGATTTTATTATTTGCATGTTGAGCATGACGGATGAACATTGTGCATGCATGCATGAAAATTGAAAGTTAATTGAACGGCAGGGTTAGATGATCTCATTGTTGCGATAATGAGTAATAACCAGAACAATTTGGAGTTGTGGTGGATTATGGGGGATTGCGAGACCCCGGTGTTATGATATCGATGAAGGGGATTGCGAGACCCTGAGATTGTAATTTGGCTAAGGAGGATTGCGAGACTCCGATGCTACGATACCAGTGAAGGGGATTGCAAGACCCTGAGATTGTACTTTTGATATGGGGGATTGCGAGATCCCGGTGTGGAGATAATAATAATAAAAAGATACTCAATGCGGAAAACTTTATGCACAACATTGCATGCACATATTTATGCACAATATTACAGATTTTCTGTTTATTTATTGTTATGTTAAATATTTTCTACTGAGTGTTAATCACTCATTTGGAGCTATTTCTTAGCCCCTGGCATTTTACGTCAGGTTTTGAAAAACAGGTCGATGGTGAACATGACTCAGAAGTTCAAGAGACTGAATTGATGAGAATAATGTACTAAAGTCATGGCTGTACCAGTAACAGTCTGATGGTGTAACATAGGATGTCCTTTCAGTTGATTTTATTTAATGAGAATTAGGACTTGAATTGTTAGTTTCAAAACTATTTACTGAATTAAGTTTTGGGTCGGTTGTTTTGTCAACAATTAATAAATATTTTGAGAATTGAGCCTTTACTTTTATATTCAAAATTTTATTCCCCTGCTTAATTAAATATCTTTTATTATAACATACCATAAAAACATGGGGCGTTACAGTCCTGGTGACCAAAAATGAATTTGTCACCTAATATATTCTATTGTTAACAAAATATTTTGTCACTAAAGGTAGATATTGAACGAGAAATTTTTCCGTTGCTAATATCAGTTTTTCACAACAAAATATTTTGTCGCTAATCACAGTCATTTAGCGAGAAATTTATTGTCGTCATTAATAACTAGATTTTGAGACAATTTTTTTCGTTGTTAAATTGATTTCAAATTCAAAACAAATTGGCATTATCGCCCTCCCCTCCCAAAGACCTTAGGCGAACCCTTCATGACCACTAAACCAAGCACAATATTCATAATTATTACAATATTAATATATAACATATGTTAAATATTTTTTTTAAAAATAGATGTTAAACATAATATATTTCTCTCCCTCTCTCTCTCTTTCCCTCTCTCTCTCTCCCCCTTTCTTTCTCTCTATCTCTCTCTCTATTAGAATATTAAATTTAAAATCATTACGCTCTCATCTCTCTCTCTCAATTAAATTATTAATTTAAAATTATTACTCTAATTTCTTTCTTCTTTTTCATTATATTTCTCTATTCTCTCTCCTCTCTCTCTCTCTCTCTCTCTCTCTCTCTCTCTCTTAGTACATTTGGCAACAAAATATATCTTTTCGTTAGCAAAGAAATTATATTTTACGTTTCTAAATATGTTATCTGAGACAAAATATTTTTTCTCGTCAAATATATCCATGCATGTGGTGAAAAATAATATTTTTCATCGCCAAATAGATAGTTTGGGCGAAAAATATTATTTTTGTCTTTAAATATGTCATTTGACAAGAAAATATTATTTTTCTTACCAAAAGTACCTATTTGGAGACGAGAAATATAGTTATTCGCCATATGTATATATTTGGCGATGGAAAAAATATTTTGTCACCCAATGACATATTTAGAAATGAAAAATAAAATTGTCTCTAACTGAATACATTTTGCGAGAAGAATAAGTTTCTCACAATTGTTTTCAAAAACGCGACAAAATATTTTTTTCATCGCTATATATACCAATTTTGTTATGAAATTAAATTTTGTCTTTTAGGTTCGTCACCATAAATAGTTTTTGTTGTAGTGAAGGCTAAAAGTTGGATGATGAAAATGAGTGAATTATTGATCTATGTATCAACCAAATCGCACCTTGGACCCTCTAGAAATTTGACCGCTCAATCTGTACAATCCAGATTATCCTAATTATTAAACCAATGTGCTATTTCATGCACACCTGATCAAATGCAATCTCAGCCATTGAATCGCACCCATTCGCAATGAGCGGTTATATCCCCAATTGGATTCGATCACAAAGGGTGGATTGCACTTATTTGGGACACCTAGTCACACCCATCCGGTTAGCCACGTCTCTTTAATAAGAATGACACGCGACATCGTCCACAAAAGCACCATGTCACAGATCCACAGCAAATAGAAAATAAAATCTACTAGGCATGCTGACTCAACAATTTGTTGGAGTCCAACCACGTGGCCTAAAATACTTAAGTCCAAGTTGTTAGTAGTAGTTTACATGGTTCCTTATATACCCATGATCACCCATGTAGACTTTCGATGTGGGACGGGACATTACAATCTAAATGTCAAATCTAACACCGTGCACAGGCTTCCAAGTCCGAAGGAAAATTGCCGTAAGAAACAAAAATTCCATTTTCTATTAGGACCATAGAGACTACCTAATTATTCAAAACAAAACCACCTTCGTCTTGGTGGTCACTCCTAGTATTTATTTCCACAAACACTTATATATATATAAAATTTCAACCACGTCCCTCTCATCCAAAATCATCCATTTTGAAATGAAATCTCTACAACATGAAATTTATTCTGATCAACTGCTTATCAAAAGACAGTACCGGCATTATTACGTTTAATTATATATACGTCAATGCTTATATATATATATATAGGAAACTGCGAACGCGAACAGAAAAACTACATACGTAACTAACGAAAGTGCTACCTTGGTGGCAACTACAAGTATTTATTTTTCGAGTTAGCCTCAACAAAACATACATACATTAATTCAACCATGTCTCTCTCAACTCGAATCACGCATTTGAATAGCAATCTCTACAATTTATAAATTTAATCTCAACCCCTAAGCAAAATCGATTTAATTATAACAAGAATTCATGCTTAACAATTGAAGAAAATTGTAACCGTAAGAGAAGAGGATTATTTTATTAGCCAACCACGAGCAAGTCTAGTCCACTTGTAGGAGATAGGAAATTATTCGAATTATTTAAGATAAATGTACATTTTGACTTGTTATTACAAGCATTAGATGAGAATTATTTTCTTCGATTAAGTACTTACTTAATAATCAGACTGTCTTCCTGTCGAGAGGTGACGGGTTTTCTGACGATTCATTGTTTTGCATGCATTATGTTCTAGGCAATTGGTATCGTTTGTGGAAACGTTAAAATTTCATCACAAGAACACCAGAAGATTGGGTGGAAGGACACGATGAATAGCCAAAATTTGATGAGCAATAAGAGTCATTAATCATCATTTTTTTCTAGGTCTGTTAGAATGGAGATTAGTCTTGTGGCCAATACTATTCAGTAATTAGGGTTTGAATAATTAGAGTAGAAGATTCTGTCGCATAGACAAACATATCTTAATCAATTTTCCCCAAGGAAAGGAAAGAGAATGTTCAAATCAGCTCTGTCACTCACAAAACTTGGAGTTATTTATTTATTGATTTAGGTGATCTAATGGCTGTGAATCAAAGAGTAGTCGTATCACTAAGGGTCATTGAAAAACAGATCATAACACTATTTTTTCTTGATGGGCTAAGAAAATTGTACTGATTAATGGAAGAAGAACAATGAAGAGAAGGAACAAACGGTAGGACCATCACAATGAAATCGCGAGAATTCTAACTGAGTTGGCACATATCCGTATGGAAGTCAATCACGTGCCAACCGTGAATCTAAAGAAAGGGTCGATAAAATACCAACTTAGAAGTGGTTGGCATCTTGCTAACTAATGTTTTCATGTCGGGTGTCTAGATCCGTAGCGGCATATATATGATTATCGGTCGGTTGGTCGGGTGCCAACTTAGTTGGGGCTCTGGCTAAGTTGTTTTGATGCCGTATACTATGTATCCTTTTAATCGTTGTAATTTCCGTATTCAATGATTAATAAACTTTTTTAGCCGAGGAAAAAAAAACCTTAGAAGAAGGAAAACAAAGAAAGCACTACTAATGGCATATAATAAGTACAATGAGACGTCCTAACAAACCCAAAACATGCATCCTCGATCAATAAAGCAGCCTCAGCATCATCAAGTGGAAAATATGATGATGTAGAATATATAAAAAAAAAAAAAAAGTCTTCATAAAAGAACTAATACCATCCCAAAAAAAATATAGAAATATAATTACTTCAAAATAAATGATCATTTCAATAATTTAAATGTAATATTTGAACATTGTCATTCTCATATGCTTAGCTGCAAATGTATGAAAAAGATGGGTCTCAATCGCTTGTAGCTATTTCCACCATTGTCTAATACTATTCCATAATTTCTTTCAACTCTACCAGTTATTTTCCCCTTCTAGTTCAACTTAATCGGTTTTCACAAAATAGGATTATAGGCTTACGAAGAGTACCTTGTTTTAGTTATTTTTAAAATAGGCCTTAAATTTTTAGTTATTTCAATGTTATCACCGAACTTGTTTGGGTTTTTGAGACTTAGATTAAGCCTATTTTATATCAATGCAAGCTTAAACCTAAAAATTGAGCCTAATATACTTAAAGAGACCTAAATATTTGAAGATCCCTATATTTATCATTTTTTGAAGACAACTCAAAGCGGTAAATTCCTGAGCCTATGCCCAAAACCGGCTCAGCAAGTCATTAGGTTTTGACTTTGGTTCACTTTCAGAATGCATCCCCATATCAACATGAAATTGATGGATTTTTTGTCAAGACAATGAATCCCAACAAGAAGAGTACGTGTAGGGATCGAGTAGAAAATGTTGTCCTATAGAAAATGATGCCACAAACAAACATATCCTAATCAACTTCATATTTTCTTGGGTAGGATTTGGATCTCTAGCTACTTAATCGGATAATTATTTGGGTAGGATTTAAAATTTCTATACAGTATCAGATCAAGGCTCATTTCATCTCAAATTTAAAAAAAAATTGCAATTTACACCCTACGATGATAGGCTCAATTAAAAGGCTGCATAATAATAGATCCAAAAGAGATTACACATGACAAACATTAAACGGAGTTGCACATGAGTTAAAATATTAAGATTTACAACGTGACATTGTTTCGGAATAAAATATGTGACCTCATAATATAATGTTGTCTCTTCCTAATAGCTTAAATTTTTTAGTTGGATGTAAAAAATTTACACAAATAAAAAACGGTGGTATTTGTATAGTTTTTTTTATGAATTAAACTAAATAGCATTCACACTTTGTAAATGAGCTGAGCAGAGTTAAGCTCATTTATTTAACGAGTCTCTTTAAACGAGTCGAGCCGAGCTTTCGAGATTCTAACTCGGCTCGTTTACGAAATGAGCTAGCTTAAAATTTGAGCTTGAGTTTGACTTGTTAACTATACGAACAAGCCGAACCGAGTCCTTATCGAGCTGAGCAGAGTCGAACTCGTGAACGACTCAATTTATTTGCAGCGCTAAGTGCGGATATATATCGTTTCTTTTTAATTTAACCGTCCTAATTTGTTATTAACACATCCGTGACTATTTTATATAATTAAAAACATCTTAATTAGCTGTTTATCGAGTGATATATGGGGTTAGAATATTTACAGGATTGTGTTCTATTAAAGAATTAAGGAATGAAATTGCAAGTTGTAATAGGCCGCTCGAGCGATCCATTTAGTAAGTTTCTTAAAGCGGTGGAAAAAATATAGAAACGACTAAAAGATTGTTCAAATGAGATAAGGAGTAGAGTGTTCGAACCAGCTTCCGTCTTTAAGAAACCTATAAATTGGGGGATGATCATTCTAATTCAACGTCTGAAGGCTAAGGATATCACAATGAAAGATACTGAAAGCATCATGAATTATTGGCCACATGTAGGCAGTGGTGTGTGAATAGGGTTGGGCCACATGTAGGCAATATTGTGGTCACAATGAGAAAAATGTCTTGGCCAAATTCCACCACAAAGAATTTTAGCAGTAGTCACTAAGTCCCATTGAATGGCTGATTATATTACTACCATTTCTGTACACTCGTTTGCCCACATAATATAAATATAGGCTTATATATGCGCGAATGGACTCGTCGGATGTAAATTCATTGGAATCTTTAAGTTTTAATCATCAATGGCTGCCAACAAAAAATTTGAACTGCACATTATCAATGGATAGTTGCCATGAATGAAACCTTCTGGTTGTCTTTTGAAATTCTTCAGTGTCCTAAATTCATTCACCAAACTCTCCAAATTCTAACATAATATTATCCACTTTGATAGCCCAAACTCAATGAACTTCTCAATAGGTCATTCATTCTTGTATTGTTAGAGGCCGATCACAATTAATTGCAAAGTTTCATTTGATTTTGACGTCTTTACGACTTTATAAGGTCTTGTATGAAGTAGAATTTGTCAAAGAACACAATTGTGAATATTTTTCTGTGTATTATTCTCTTAGAAGGAGGCACAATATATAGGACGCTATACAGACTCAATAAAGAAAATACAAATCTGTTACAGAATCAAATCAAATAAATTTTCTAAATCAATTCCTAACATATTACACTAAATCAAATCCCTAATTTTATGTTTGATATATTACACTACCATACACATTCCTACCATAATATTGATTGACACATGCCAACACGCCCCCTCAAGTTGGTGCGTAGATATCACACATGCCCAACTTGACAAGGGAGTCATGGAATACCCTGCTAGCTACTGCCTTGGTAAGTACATCTGCTCGTTGGTCTTCATACTTCACAAATGGAAAATTAGTAACTTTAGCTTCAAGCTTCTTTTTGATAAAATCTTTATCAATCTCCACATGCGTAGTCCGATCACGCTGGACAGAGTTATGAGCAATAGCAATGGTTGACTGGTTGTCACAATGTAGATTCAATTTCCCTTTCGGTTTAAAACCCAAGTCAGTCAGTAAGTTTCTCAACCAGAGCAATTCACATACCCCAAATGCCATTCCCCTATATTCAGCTTTGGCACTCAACCTTGCTACTATGAGTTGCTTCTTACTTCTTCAAGTCATAAGATTACCACCTACAAAAGTGAAGTATCATGAGGTAGACTTTTTGTCGTCGGTTGAACCTACCCAATCAGCATCGATATAGCCTTCAACCTTTAGGTGACCATGATTAGAGAACAATAGATCTTTACCTAGAGCATACTTCAAATATTTCAATATGAGATCCACAACATCCATGTGAGGTTTACGTGGGTCATGCATGAACTAACTCACCACACTCACTGCATATGCAATATCTGGTTTGGTATGAGATAGATAAATTAGTTTCCCCACAAGTCTCTGGTATTTTCCTTTATCAGTATGAGATGCACTTGAACATTCAAACAACTTGTGATTTTGTTCAACAGGAGTTTCCACTGACTTACATCCAAGCATCCCTATTTCAGATAACAAATCAACGACATATTTTTTTCGGGACAAGAAAATTCCATGCTTTTATCGAGGTACCTTGATCCCAATAAAATATCTTAGGTCTTCGAGTTGTTTCATATCAAACTCAGAAGATAAATACTTTTGTGGCCTAAAATTTTTCTCATGATCACCATATCATCCACATAGATAATCAAAGTAGTGATTTTACCTTTTTGGCTTTTCAAAAACAAAGTATGGTCTGAGTTACTTTGTTTGCAGCCAAAATTTCTCATGGACTTAGTGAACCTACCAAATCAAGCCCTTGGAGATTGCTTCAGCCCATACAAAGTCTTTTTTAGTTTACACACCATTTCTGTCATTAAGTATTCTGGTATACCAAGTAGGGGATCCATATATAATTCTTCAGCTAGGTCTCCAAGTAAAAAGTATTTTTCATATCAAACTGGATGAGTGACCAATTTTGATTAGCTGTTAATGATAAAAGTATTCTCACAGTATTAAGTTTAGCAACTGATGCAAATGTTTATTGATAATCCTCACCATAAGACTGTATATACCTTTTTACAGCCAGTCGAGCTTGGAATCTCTCAATATTCTCATTTGCTTTGTGTTTGATTGTAAACACCCATCTACACCCAACTGTCTTCTTTCCCTTCGGTAGAGGTACAAGTTTCCAAGTAGCATTCTTTTCTAATGCTGCCATCTCTTCTACCATAGATTTGGTCCATCTAAAATCTGACTAAGCTTCCTGCAATTTACTAGGAATAAGAACAGGGGATAATTGAAGTACATATGATACATATAACTTGGACAACTTGCGGGAGGATACGTGACTGTTTATGGAATACTTTACTTTAACTTTAGGATCTGGCTCATATCTAGATGGTGGTTGACCATGATTAGACCGCAGTGGAAGATGATATTGAGATGGTTCAGAAAAAATAGTTGTATTGACTAAATCATGAATATTAGAATCAACAAGAATATGGTCAGGGATATCTCTAAGGAGTCATCTGGAGAAGATTGGATTAGTGGTTCAGTTGTAGGAGATAATGAACTATCATGGACCGAATCTTCATGATCAATTGAGTCAGCAGGTTTTTCCTTGGACGATGTCGAGCTGTCACAGTCAATGGTCGATATATGAGGCATTTGAAACATCTAAAAAAACTCTATATCATCACGATTCTATAGTTCTTTCCTAGTTTCCCTTTGAAGTGAAGAATAAGGGATCCCTCCAGAGTAGTACAATGTTTGTTCATGAAATGTGACATCCATGGTGATATAAAACTTCTGGGTAGGAGGATGGTAACACTTGTAGCCCTTCTGAGGAGATCGATAGCCAACAAAAACACATTTCAATACCCGCGGATCGAGTTTGGTACGTTGATGGGTGTGTAAATGTACATACACCACACAACCAAAAATACGAGGTGCCAATTGAACAAAAGAAGAAAAAGTGCATTGATCAGATAACACATCCAAAGGCCTCCAAAAATGCAAAACACTAGAATGTGTTTTATTAATTAAGTAGACAGTAGAATTCAAGGCTTCACCTCACAAGTGGGAAGGAACATGACCGCCAAGTAATAGAGAACGAGTGATCTCCAAAAAGTAACGATTTTTGCACTCTGCAACGTCATTCTGTTGAAGAGTATTAGTACAAAATATCTGATGAAAGTTACCAACTTAAGTCATAAACTTGGTTAATTCCCTTTTAACCTATTCAGCCCCATTGTCAGAACGGAGAACTTTAATAGACATGCCAAATTGGGCGAGAACCATTTGATGGAAGGCACGAAACATAGCACATACATCACTCTTTTGTCTCATTAAATAAATCTAGGTCATTCTGGTATAACCACCAATAAATGTAACAAACCAATTCATCCCATTATGTGTAGAAAAAGGACCCGGACCCCAAACATCTTAATGAACTAAGGCAAAAGAGACTTCAACTTTATTATCATGTGAATGAAACATAGCATGATGGCTTTTCACCATTGCACAAGTTTCACAAAAAAAAATCAGAAAGATGACAATCTTTAAACAAAGATGGAAACAACTGCCTTCGATAACTAAATGAGGGATGACCTAATCGTCTATGCCACAACCAAATCCCTCTCATATTTTTCAACATGGTGTTGCGTATAGCATGAACCCATGTGCCATCCATTGATCGTTGTAATCCGTCATCCAGATAGTACATGCCTCCTCTCTCTTTAGCACTGCCGATTCTCTCCTTGGTATGGATGTTCTAAAAAATACAATAAGTATGAAAGGAAGTGGCAACGCAATTATGAGACTTGGCTAACTGAGTAATAGACATAAGGTTACAGTTTAGGGATAAGACAAATAATGTTTCAGTTAGAGATAAGGAAGGCGACAAAAACATAGTACCAACACCGACAATAGGAAATGACACACCATTGGCATTAGTAATGATTGATTTTAAACAGCTAGAGGATAAATTATTAAACGCGTAGCGATCACAAGTCATATTATCAGTAGCACCTGAGTCAATTATCCAAGCACTATCCTTAGTAAGTAAAGGAAGACTTTGAGTAGAATTAGATATACCTGACTTGGCAGCAAATCCGGAAGTAGTGGCTAAATTGCTTTTGCAAGTCAGATCATCCGCCTTAGGACGAGGAGCCACTAGAGATGATGTCTTACCCTTTGGATGCCATTCAGGGTATCCATGTAACTTGAAGCGGGTCTCTATAACATGATTATCACCATTACATTGAGTACGCTTACAAATACCTTTTCATGGGCAAAAGATTTTCATGCATCCATAACAACCCCATCACTGGGTGCTACATTAAGTGTTGCAGCCTGGTAATTTGCCTCGCCACACACAATGGCATATGCAGATTCGAAAGCGGTGTGGTAGCAAGAATGCGACCACGAACCCTGTCCAAATGAGAATCGAGACTAGCTAGAAAAACATATAATTATTGGGAGTTAACCATTGTAGTATATCACTCAATATCCAGGGTACATTCCAGGTTACAAGGCTCAATAACATTAAACTCCTGCTATATTTTTTTTGTAGTTTTCTAAAAAAGGAAATAACAGAATCTCTATTTTGGCGAACAAAGATTACCTCACAATGTAACTGGCAGGCTTTCGATGCATCTTGACTAACGAAATAAGTTTGTTTGATAGTATTCCAAATTTCTTTTACAGTTGATAGGCAAAGAAAGAGTGAACGAATGTCTTTGGTCATGGCATCAAGAAGTCAAGACTTGACCATACAATTCTTGTCTTCCCAAGCCTCATATTCCTTCGACTCAACATTATTTGGCGTAGCCTTAGTACCCAAAATAAAACCCCAACGTTTTCTTCCACGGATTTTATTCCAAGCATTCAAGGCCCACCTAGCGCGCTTTGGTCTGTGCCAAGAACAAGACAGGCTGGGTTTAGCTGAACCCTCACCTGGTCAACATTCGTCCTCTGTGAGTATCTCCTCAAGACATAACCTTCGGCCGTGACACCAAAGGCTCTACGCTCGACACGGCCATGTGGAGACTTACTCCCCACATTGCAGACAGTTATATGAATGGATGTGGGGAAGACAGTTGTTGGACATGTAACCGTGCCCGTCCAATCCGCATGGACATGGAACACATGGCGACGGCACCGTGAGTCTCGGGCCACGGCATGACATTCTTGGCCAAAGCCTCATATAGGCTGTTAGGCTTCCTTTCTATAAATGCTATAAGGGCCTCCTAATCTCAGGTATATGCACGATTGACTCATACACTTTCAAGTTATTTTTGTTCTCTTTCAGAAGCTAACTCGATCATCGGCGTGCTCACTAAAGACCCAACCTCGGTGGACACTAACCTAGTGTTTGAAGTCATTTTGTAGCTTAGAGAAAGGTCCACCCAATTCCAGGAATTGAGAGGTTCAACCCGTGAATTCTAGACTCCACAATATGATTTGTCATAAAAGACTTTATCTTAATAATAAAGAAAAAATAAAATAACATTACTAAACATGTTCTATGTTATTTTTATTTTATATTATTTAAAAATATATGATCAAAAATGTTTTTTATTTGGGTAAATTTCACCTACCTCCCCTGGGGTTACTGACAAATACACTATCCTCCCTTATGGTTCTGACAATTGCACTGTCCTTCCTTATTTTACAAACTATTTATCTGACACCTCCCTCCTGTTACTTTTTAGTTAGCGGTGTTAAATTTGAAATAAAGTATCTTTTTTGCCCTTTACCCCATCTTCTCATCCCGCGGCGCTCTCACTCCTCCATCGTCCTCTCTCTCTCTCTCTCTATATATATATATATATGTGTGTGTGTGTGTGTGTGTGTGTGTGTGTGGAGCTTTGAGTGTTAATTAGGCGCCATATATACATATCTATCTATGTACATATATATAATTGTATGGAGCTTTGAGTGTTAGGCTCCATATATACATATCTATCTATACACACACACATATAAGTTTTGTAACTGAATCTAAGTTTCGTAGCAAATTCTTTTGTCCTCTTCTCTTTAATTTGGACCAAACTGGCCTCAAATTGAAGAACCTCGACCACTCCTCCCATGTTCTCGATTCCATCTGATTACAGTAGCTTTTCCCCTTACACTACCCCTTCTTTGTTTTATATTAGATATTACATGTACATATAGTTATAGAGATATATGGAATTATAGATATAGATTGGCAATTTCTGTTTTCTATTTCTCATATAATATCTAAAATATTCACTAAAGGAAAAAATATTCACAAAGAGTCAAAAGAAATCAAAATGCTAATTTGAAATTGATTATTTATTTGGTCTTTAGTAATTTACTAAGATGGATATGCCAATGTTTCAAAAGAAAATGATAACAAAACTCTCGTTGAACAAATTTTGAGAAATGATTATGAAAACGTGAAGAATGTTACCGAAATGATTATGATAACTTGATCAAAAAATTGAAAAGTTTGACTAAAGATGAAACAATTCAAAATAAACAAATATTTTGAATTTTTAAAATTTTTAAAAGAATTCTGTCGTAAACAAACTATAGCAATTAAAAACGTGTAATGTATTTAGACTTAGAAAAGAAAGTTAATATGTTATGTTTTTAGGCTTAATATTATATTTTTAATCTAAATATTAAAAAAGTGACAGAAAAATTCAAATTAAAAGTTAATTTTTTTTATTGAAGACAATTTGTCTTAACTTTTTGTAAGAAAAAAGTACCAATATAATTTAAGTTACAAAATATAGAATTAAAATACAGTGAGGAGGTGGTGATGGTGTAGAAATCAAGGTAAATTTAATGTAAAAAAGCAAAAAAAATATTAAAAAAATTAAACAGTATATTAAATTATGTTAAAGCAATACTTCAAATAAAAAGAAAAATTATTACCAAAACGAGAGGGGTAAAATGGGGGGTTGAACTATATAAAAGAAAGTGAGAGAGGGGTAATATGGGGTTTTAGAAGATGTAGAAGCATGACATCAGCAATTTCCAACAGTCAACGGATGGACATTAATTAACAGCAGGGTGGTGGTGGAAGAATAGTTTGTAAAGTAAGGGAAGACAGTATAATTATCAGAATCATAAGGGAGGACAGTGCATTTATCAGTAACCATAGGGGAGGTAGGTGAAATTTACCCTTTTTATTTTTATTTTTTTCAATATGAACAAAATTTTATTTGCAATTTTTTTATAAATTAAAAGAAAATTAAAAATTGATAAAAAAATTGAAAACGTTAACAAACGAAAACTAAGTATTTCAATTTAGGAGAGCGGAGAGTTGGACTACCAAGGGCTGATAAATGAACCGAACCCTTTGAGTTCTAGCACGCATATTAGGTCGTTAAAAGCTCGTTTGAAGCACGTTTATTTTTCAAATCAGCTTTTTACATAAACAAACTAAGTTTTAATTTGTTTTGAAGCTCATCAAAATTTCAAACCAAACTTGAACGACTGGTGCCTTGACTCATTTGACTTGTGTAAAATATTAAAGCTACTCGATATCGGTTCGTGATCGACTCAACTAAATTGCATTTAAGTCAAACTTCAACATATTTGTTAAAATTATTACGTTTCTATCCAAATTTAAACGATCAATTACTCAGCTCGTTCGGCTCTTTTATTAATCTTAAATATACCTAGTGGGTAACCAAAAAGTGAAGTCCTTTGAGCGCAACAAATTGACCGGCGTGGATGAAAGTTTCAAAATATTCTCAAATGGACCCCCAGGGTCAAACAGAAACAGTATTCTGGATGCTTAAAACCCCCATCTACATCTCAATTTAAAGGTCACCTACAAAGAAGCAATGACTTAACCAAGTTGTCTGTTTATTGCTTCAGGAATGCTTCAACATGTGCAATAAAAGCCTTTGATTTTTCACCAAAAAGTAAAGTTCTTATATAAATTGATGCCCCATAGCCGTCAGACTAGACCTCCAAATGGTGGTAGTTTCTTAAGGGAGAATCAAAGGGTGATGATAGATGGAGACATGGGTTTTGATTTATAAATCAAAGGAATCAGAGGTCATACGCAAACGTGTGCACAAATGGGGCGTCTATGATTTCACACCCACAAAGGGTTACATAGGAAAACAGAAGGCAATTTTGCAAGTCAGTCAATTACAAGTCAAGTCACGTAGATGAATCGAGCGGTATGCTCCCTTTTAGATTTCAGATTTAAAATTTCTCAAGTGTTGTCATTTTTTATGAGGTTACTAGGGTTTTCGTAAGTGGACGGTAAGATTAGTCTTCCGAGAATTAGTTGGCATTAAGTTAGGGATAATTCCAAAACCAGCCGTATATATACCTCGGCTATACTAACAAAAAAAAAAAAGATGAATCGAGATACTCTCATTTGGTTTCAGGGTTCTAATAAATAGTAAAGAGCATCCACATCATTTTTTGGACCAAATTAGGAACAAATTTTTACTTTTCTATTTAAGAGAGCCACGTTTTCTAATATTTTCTGCATCACTCTCTAAATAGGGCGAATAGTGATCACTTATAATTTTACATCCACTAAATAGAGAGGCTACAATGACTTCTCAAATATAGGGAGTCATTGTAACATTTACAAAATAAATAGGACATTTAGAGAGGCTAATGTGGAACATATGTGGAAGAATTACTCTTCAAAATAGAGAATGAGGACCTCTAGAGAAGCTGATATAAATACTCTAAAGGGGCTCATTAGTCACACCTAATCACTAGATGACGGTGGATCAGCTACTTTAGGCATGGGGTGACTGTTATTTGACGCAAAATCACTAATCCACTATCTTGATTAATCATCGAGTTAAATTATTAATTTTTTTTAGTTAGAGATTAAATTTGTATTGTTTTAACATTTTATATGTTGATTTTCTAATTTCATTTGTCTTGAGCTTCTAACATTAAACTTTATTATAGTCTTTGACGACCTAATTTGTTAATTTTCTTAGTATAGTTGTGTCTACTATTTACGCAAAATCAAGTTGATCATTCTTTTAGTAAGTCTTGATTGAATTGTATTGGTTATACGTGAAATAGATGGTTCTGATATTTATGATTTGTTGAGATTAATTCTAATTTCTAATACATTAAAATTTACAAAAATAAATAAATCGAATCGTACAACACAATTATAATGAATCATGTTGTATATGACATTAGAAGTCACATAAAGTTTTCTTTTAGGTTCCAAAAGTGATGGTGATTGGTGTTGTTTTATCACCATGACAACATACTGCAACAAATTGCCCTACCATGTGATGGATGGGCACCAATGTGGACTTCCAAATGGGAGATTTTGGAATTTCATTTCTTTTGATATTTCAGAGGTATCGGATCAATTTATGTGCACTTTGATTAATCTTTAGGATGATAATTGTAATGCTCGGCTTCTCGGCAACGTTAAATAAATCATTTTA
>JABCMJ010020416.1:0-14793 GCA_014822125.1 Arbutus unedo | reverse complement strand
AAATATTTGATGCAAAGCTAATAAAATTTAAAAAATGCATAAAGATAAAAAATATACTAAAAAAATCACGTTTACTTTTCTTCTTGGATTACTAACATTTTATTTTCTTCAGTTTATGTATCACGGAATATTTTAAAAAATAAAAATGAAAATATTTTTTTCAGTAACTGAGCTTGCGATTGATCTTTAAATATTATTTTAGTCAACGGTGAATATTTTTTCAAAATAAAAATTTGCACAACACTAGATTTATTTTGGTACCACAAAACACTTAACATAAAAAAAAATGAATGAAGGAGAGATGAATTTTTTGGTAAATTGACGGAAAAAAAAATTTAAGTACTACGAAACACTTAAATATTTTTAAAATATACTTAAATATTTGCCCTTAAATTTTTAAGTACCGCAGAACACTTAAAAGAACAAAAAAATTATTTTTTCAATACTCGAGTCCACGGTTGATCTTTAAATATTATTTTTAGTCAACTGATCAATTTTTAATTTTTTTACAAAATAAGGTTAAAACTAAATGCTCTCTAAAATCAAGTCCTTAAAATATAGATTACTAATATTGTAAAATATAACAAGAGAATGATTTTTTGGTCTTTAAACAACCACACCTCTCTTCCTAATTTTTTTACGGGAGGGGTGAAAACCAACTCTCATATCAAATGTGTTTCTAATTTTTAGGTTTGCCACTTTCATCGAGACCGATCCGATCCACTCTGTTACTTGCCCCGTACAATGTGTAGTTCTGGAGATCGGATCAGATTTGGAGGTAGATATTAAAAAAAAACTCAAGAATCAGAATAAATGTGTGTCCATGTATTCATGATCCGATCCCCACTTTATTTTTTATGCATACAAAATATGTGTGTGTGTGTGTGCGTGTGTGTGCGCACGCACTTTTATCCTTATAACTATTGAATATAGATTTTATAAATGGTTTGTTTTGCAATTATTTTATTGACATTATAAAAAAATTGTCTTGAAAATTTTTCGAGGAGTGGCGGGGGATGGAGGTTGGAGGTTGTATTTGCTTTTGAAAATAAATTTCAAATTGATGGTAGAAAATAAAAATAGATTTGTAACAGAGTTGTCCGTAATGAAAAACTTTAATTCTATTCCTGTTTTACGTTGCATGAGTGAAACTTGATGTCATAGTTGCCTTTGAAATAAATTTAAACAGGAGAAGAAAAATTAATAAATAGAGATAATCT
This sequence comes from Arbutus unedo, assembly GCA_014822125.1. Taxonomy (NCBI): domain Eukaryota; kingdom Viridiplantae; phylum Streptophyta; class Magnoliopsida; order Ericales; family Ericaceae; genus Arbutus; species Arbutus unedo. The sequence goes on along the minus strand of JABCMJ010020416.1, from coordinate 13,573 downwards.
GATCAGATTTAACTAAATTTCTCTTTCTACGGTGTCACGTTGCGTTTTCAAAGTTATCCTCAGGATAACTCACCTTGCAAACTATATAATATAGATTTCAAATTAGATATTAAAATTTGTCAAAAAAATTTCCTTGATGGCACACGACACTGTTAAAACTCCCTTCACGAAAAATCTTCCACCAATACAACATTATAAATAAATTTAGAAAGGGTTCTCTTTGTTTATGCAGAATATTCTCATCTTCTCTATGATGTATGTTGCGTTGCATCAGAAAGACTGATACTTGATGTTACATTTTCTTTTCAAACCAAAAGTATAAATTAAACTGGTTATAAAAAATAACATTAGAGATGACAATAAACTAAAAAATATTTAACAAAATCTCTTTCTATTGTACTATGTGGTGTCACAAAAGTCGCCACGTAAAATTCTATAGTTCCATATTTTGGATCGATTCAATCTAAAAAATGTTGCTTCCCAAATGCAAATATTAGGATACTGCTGAATAAGATTTTGTTTTCAATTTTGAGACTTCTGTATTATTCTGGTTTTCATTTTAAAATTTTAGAATCCTACATATCGATGTGTCCTTTCCTCGTATCAAATGTCTTTCTAATTTTTAGGTTTGCCACTTTTGTCGGGTCCGATCAAATTCACTCTATTATCCTCCCCGTTAAATGTGGAATTTTGAAAATCAAATTGGATTTGAAGGCAAAAATTAAAAAATAAAAAAAAAACTCTACAATCGGATCAAAAGTGTGTCCATGTACCCACTCTATTTTTTATGTGTACTTGCCCTTTTATCCTCATAACCACCAAATATATATTTTTTAAATGGATTGTTTTGCAATTATTTTATTGACATTATTAACTAATTGTCTTCAAAATCTTCCGAGGCGTGGTGAGGATGGAGGTTATATTTGCTTTTCAAAATAAATTTCAAGCTGATGGTAGAACATAGAACTAGATTTGCAACAGAGTTGTCTATTCTCATTTTACGTTGCATGAGAATGAGTGAAAATAAATTCTCGGTCACTTAATTTTTCTCGCTCCACTGCGTTCGACTTCTGACTCTCTTTACATGAGTTACAAGTTCCAACAGGGTGCATTATGTTAGTGTCGCTTGTGTTCCATCTTGTCTGGAAGCTTCCTGAAAGGTGGAGGCCTGAAAAATTGGACATGCATAATTTCTTCGGGATCACTCTCCAAAGGGCAACGCCACTTGTTGTCTGTGCCCACCACCCAAAAAGCTCAAACAATAATCAATCAGTAATGCTACAGACTCGGTAAAAGATGACAGACACTGGGTGATATTTTTAGAACATACTCGTCGGGACTCATACTTCGTATTGTGAAAGTAAGAGAATTTATGTTCTTCTTAAGTCTCGAGGCGATAAATGTGATGAGTAATTTTTAGCGTTCAATATATAACATTTACTAGTTTGAGAAATTTCATATAATCAAAATGAAAGTGGATACATTGTCACTATAACTACGATAAAACATTCTACGAGCCTACAATTACTCCACAATACAGAGTTTTAATTCCATAAACTACCTCATCAGAATATGACAACGCTAACAACCTGCACTAAACAACTGTCAGTTCATTAAGCTAAAACAAAAACCACCGTGGATTAGCTTAAGATTGCACCGTATTTCAGAGCCTTGCATTGATTCTATCCACGCTTAATGTACTGTCACTCCTCAAAAAAGAAGACTTCTCTCCACGTTCCACCCCTTTATATGTTGTACTGCTGCTGTTAGCTTGAGAACAAATGTAGGATAATGTCTGCAGCCATGAAACTAATGCGGGTTTCCTTGTAACGTCATCAGATTCTGCAACTTGTGCATATAACTCATTGAGAACCATGTTCTGGCCTTCTCTTGGGAGTATAGCAATCAATTGGGCTAACTGCTTCATCAAACTTGGTAGGACCTGTAAAAGGAAGCATTCATCAGTATTTTCACCTTTAAAATCAGTGCCATGTCCAAATCTCGTGCAACAACTATTTGAAGGCAAATATATAAGGGTAAGTTGCTAGAGGTTACATGCACCTGTTCCCATTGAATCCTCAACATTCAATTCCATGGAGATAAAACAAACCCTCAAAACAAATATGAAACAAAGATTTGTGTCTGTACCATTCAAACTTAAAAGGAAGAAAAATAAATAAATAAAATGCAACGTCAACCAGTTAAGGAGAACACAAGTGATGAAGCGGCTACAAATACAAATCCTAAAATTCATTTACCTGTACATCCACCATGGAGAGGAGCCTTAAAAGCAAATCTAGAAGTTTTTTACAAGGCTCCGATTCCCCCTGCCTATTCTGCCACATATCAGTCTCTTGAGTCATAGCTTCAAGGCATGGGTCATTAGCTTTTCCAACGAGACTGTGGATAGTGTAAAATATAGATGGACTTCCAGCGGGAAGATGCCGAACCAAGGCAGCAACTCCAGAGACAATTCCCTCAAAAGGGGTGATTTGAGGATATCCCTATATTTACATCAACAAACAAAACAAGCTGCTATTGTTCCATGAATCAAGCTCAGATTCAATCAGTATGACATTCAGGAGTGCTTGAATACCTCTAAAGATCTCTCAATATAATAAAAAACAAGCTGCTCCTTCAGCAAAACCCTTTCATCTTCGCCAGAGTCCTTCCCGGAAGATATAAATGCCACAAACATCGAATGAGATGCCCGAGCTACTTTTTCATTAGGATGTCCCATATATCTAGTTTGAATACATATTAAGGAACCCAAATTCAACAAGACACAAATATTAACTCCATAATAAATCTAATGTATAAGGGATACAAGAACATAATTGGCGCTACCACCTTTCGAAATACAGGGACAGGTAAACATTCAATGCAAGTTGGAACAACCCGAAGGTAAAACAAGATCCGAGAAGTCTGCACCTCATCTTTCGACCACGTATATTCTGTTATCTGCGAGCTGGAAGATCCTTCAAAGGAAAATTTAGATTTAGCTCAGTTGGTTGCTAGTATTAGTACAAAAATGTACCATTGAACCAATATAGCTGATACATTCTATTTTTCATGCATTTACTTCAATAAGTACCGATACCGATGACCAATATATACCTGGCTGATTAGTCAAGTCCGAATAAGCGGGCAATGATTCTACGAACAAGACACAAGCTGACTGATTCTCCTGGATAGTAACCACTACTGCTCTAATTGTATCCATGTATTCTGGCAACCGAATCCTCCTGAAATACTCCATGCAAGAAAATGACACTAATATCTTAACAGAAACCTCCATCTGCATTTCATGGGAAATTTTTGAATCTAACTTGTGCTTAGTGACAGACCATGCAAAAACTACAACCATAAGGAAAGCAGATTCAGCTATCTCCTCTAAGGCCCCCAGTAAATCATCATCCATCCCTCGGAGTGTCAAAGCAACTTGCCGATGTCCCAAATAGGCATCTTGACAGTAGTCCCAAATTAGATTCTCCACCCTATTCTGGCTGTTTTCATCTGCCAAAACATACTGATTGCAGAAAACACCTGCCATCGCCCCTGCTTCTTTAAAAGGAGCACTGTTTATATGTTCTCTGACCTCATTAATCGCCAATGGTGACAAATTTCCATGTTGCGGTTTAAGAACCCTTGTATACAGAGCTTCTAAGGGAAATATCTCAGTCAGTAATGTGGAAGCAAGACATCTAAGCAGAGGAGCTCGGAAAGAAACAGAACCGCTTCTAGCCAAAGCTAAGGAAACACAATTCAGGAGAAGACTCATTTCAGGATTATTAGCCGATTTACTCAAACCTCCTGTTTCAGGAATCAAGCCTCTTGCTACAATTTCAATCTTTTCCTCTGCGGAAATTCTTAGTTGCCTCAGAGCATTTGATAAAGATCTACTGGAAACCCTAAGAGCCCCTCCTGCAGCCATGACCGTGGCAAATGTAGCATGATGTGGATTTGAAGTATCTAAAACTTCTTTGGTAAAAACATCAACTTTCTCCAAAGAATTTGCATTGATGAAGCCATAGAAAACCCACTCGATCAAATGCAGTATCATGAGCCCATTAGAAACACTACTACAAGGCCCATCTTCCCTATTCCAAATTCCAAACAGAGAGTCCAGAAGTCTGACAAAATAAGCATTTCGAGAAGAAGATAGAGCATAACCAATCCCCGCAAGAACATTCACAACATGTTGTTCAGATGAGCCAATCAATCGGTATTCCTCTTCCAATAGCCTGCAGAGCAATTCTAAGCACAGGTTTTTGGATTTTTCAGACACAGAAGATGCAAAAGAAAAGGAACCCAGGAGGACAACTACATCAGAGAAGAAGAAAGATTTCTTATTAGAATCAAACTGAGTTGACAGAAGGTCTGAGAGAAGCTTAACAGCTGAATCAATTAGGACTGGAGATGGTTTTGAAGATTTCCTAATCCAGATATAAAGAAGTCTGAGAAAGAGACGGTAAGTTTCAGGAGGAAGAGTAATATTTGTGGAGGATAGCATAGAAAGAAGCAACTTCGCTTGAGGGTCAGCAACATAGAGGGATGCTTGGGAGTTCAGCAGTGTCTTCAGAGACTGGAGGTGACGGAGACTAAATGATTGATTTTGAAGAGAGTCTCTAAGATCAGACCATGCTTGAATGATGGCTCGGGCAGAAGAGGAAGAAGAAACTTTTGAGACGATGTTGTCACTGACACCGCTGTTGCTCCTCAACCATTCTTCAAGGAAAGGGACATGAGCTTGTTTAGCCATACAATGCTTCCCTGCAAAATGATGAAATTGGATTCAAATGGGCAATATAAAACACAAAAAAGTAGCATGGATTACAATTTCCTTCGTCACCAAAGGGAAAAACCGAACCCCATGGACATTATGCAGAAATAGGTGAAAGCAACCTCAAATATGAGACAATAATGGAGTTCATATTCTCATAGTTATCCTTGTAGATGGTTGACTTCACATGAAGTGATTTCCCCTCACCATCTGTGAGAGTAATCCATTCTTTTTTAAGACAAGCACTACTACCACTAGTATATTTGTTCGTTTTCAGAAAGGAAGAAAAAAAAAAAAAAGGTAGATGCCAATTCAGTAGAACTTGTGTGTGTATTGCTTCACGTCCTAAAATATACTGGATATGCTAACTTGGATCAGAAGGACCTTGAATGGAAAAACACAATTCATCAAGCTAGAACTTGGTGTAACTAAATTAACTCCACCTATGGACTGACAAACTATGCTAACTGGGGATTTTTCTTATCAATTCTGGTTTCTGATTGAGAGTTTGAAAGTATTCACTAAGTACTCCAAGCCCTAGCCTCGCAGTCAAATTTCTCAATAGGTTTGCTATAAAATCCAAACCTTGCTGGCAAAAATCAATAAGAAACTTTAAGGCAAAAAGTTACATTGCAACCTTCTACTAGGCAAGAAAAGAAGATTTGGTATTTTCAGATATGGAAGAAATCAAACTAATGCTGGTGGAAGCAAATTGCTGAAAATGAAATTGCGGTACAGACTTTTTCAATGTTCACAATTGATTTTCTGCAAAAGAGATTCTCACCGCCATTCGTTCAGTTCACCTGCAAAAACTGCAAGATGACAGTTCACAAATCTATCATACACAAGTTTTCAAACTCCCCTTGGACAAGGAAAGAGGTTCAGCTTTTGAGTCATGAAGAAACATTGAACCCCACTAGTAGTAATCTGAACTTACTGAGCCAATAAAACCATAACTCTAGCAAAACCCCCAAATCGAAAAAATAAAAAATAAACATGAGGGCAGTGATGCACATGTTTTACCAGAACGGCCAGCCCTGAATAGAAGCGGAGAAAGCCACTGCTTGAGGTCCCAAAAAAATGCTAACAAGAAGGGGGCCTAAGTGTATGGTACTCCTGCGTATGCGTTAAACTGATTCACTCCTGGAGTGTGGATCGGACATCCCGATACTCCTAGGCGTGTTTGTTTACTGGACCCAAACAGATAGAAAGAGAATCTAAATTATCCATAAAAAACAGCATCTAAATTATCCATAAAAAACAGCATCTAAATTATCCATAAGAACAGCAAACAGAGAGAGAGAGAGAGCATACGAGCCAAAAAACAGCAAACTGGCCTGTTAATCGATTTAAGAACGTGGGCTAGTTATGATTCTGGAGGCATAGGAATACGCCAATAATCCCATGCAGTTGGGCTAAATCATTGAGAGGAAAAGCTATTCTGAGTAAGGTTCAACCCTGAATGTTTCTCGCAACGATTACAAAGAATTCCCTAGAATTTCATCCCTCGCACAAATTTCTTCCCCTAATTGCACTTTTTCCCGTTTAAAATCCGTAAATTCTAATTTACCACGATGTCAATCTTTCATATTTTTAGGGTAAGATGAAGTTACCTCCCCTGAGGTTTTAACAAATACAATAACCTTCCCTATTTTGAAATATTTGACTATATGTCCCCTGTCGTTAATTCTAGGAAGACATCGATTTGCTTTACCCATGAAAGAACTCTTTTATCCTTAACTATATACAAGCAATATGGGATATCTAATTATCACTATTGAAATTATGAATTCGCGATTAATTTTAAAATATTTTTTTAATCAATGATGAATTTTTAGAATTTTTTCAAAAATAAAATCCGAACACTACAATCAAAATGGATTCAAATAAACGTTATCAGTCACTTTTGCTTTCTCAAATGGGACGGTGACTAAATAAGAATATTTTTTTTAACTTTTGCTTTCTTTTCTTTGTATTTCAGTTTTGCATTTTTTTAATTTATTATTATTTTGATATATTAATTGTGATTCGTTAATGTATTATTGGCTCCTTATTTTTTTTATTGTTTTTTAAAATTAAAATGGTTTCCTTATAAAAGCGGATTTTGGTAATTCTAACCCCAATTATTTCTTTTTTTTTTTCGTCCAACTATCAGGAAATGATGAAAAATAATGAAAAAATTAATTTTTTGGCATTTTTTTTGGTGTTCACTTATAAGAAATGTAATGAGTCCCATGCTTAAAACTTTCATGCTAGGATTTTCTTTCTCGCAAAATATGTTTGACTAAATTCATAAGATTTTGCATTGCAAAATAATCTTGAAGAAGTAAAAAAATATATAGAACTAATATGTCCAAATTGGTCTAACTTTCTCATTTATATTATTTTGTCTTTGTTTCTTTTAAATATTTATTAATTTTATCTCAAATTTTTACAAATTATTGGTTCATCTTAAGAAAAGAATTTTAAAATTTTAAAATTATGTTTAAAATTTCACTAAAGACGAAAAATGAGTCAAAATGAACTCTTTTTTAGATTCATATTCTTTTATTTTTATAAAATTCTTCGTCAAAACCTATAAAAAGTTGACACTTGTCAGCTTTGTTTCAATTTTTATAGATTTTTGGTTCATCTTGACAAATTAATTTAAAAAGTATAAAATTATGTCTAAAAACTAAAAAAAACTATTAAAGGCGAAAAATAAGTCAAAACGAACCCCTTTTTAGATTATTTTTGTATTTTCTAATTTTTTAAAATTTAGTTCATATTTTTTTATTTTTTTGAAATTTCTAGTCGAGACAATTTCTAATTTTTTTTTAATTTTTTTTTTGAAAGCTTCAGCTACTAGTTATTAAAATTGGACATGGGGCAAAATTGGTATGATCAGTCTTAATTGAAATTTTACCCCATCTTCTAGAGTCTTGATCCAAGGTTATTGACATCTGATGGTACCAGTCAATACGTATCGTTTTGACGTAAAAATAGTACCAATTGCCTCTAATACCCTATCGTTCTCAATACCGACCGGGGTGCGGCCGTAACGGCTAATACCGGTGAGAAGTTAAATACCAGCCGATAAATTACAAAGTGTAGTAGTTTTGTAATATCTTCAAAATACCAGCATCTGTCGTAATTTTGGAACATTTAGTAGTTAGCTTGAAATCTATTTATGATATTTGTTGTCCAAGAAAAGTTTATTTCATGTTGAATTGGATGTCACGGGAAAAAATTCACACACACACACACACACATATATATATATATATATATGGAATTGGCTCAAGAGACCAATCTTAAGGGAACCAATTTTGAACCAAGCATTTATAGCCCTTAGATCAAGGGCTGAGATTAGATTATGTAAAACCACAAAAAAAAAACCCTATTGCCCAGCCTTTCGCCACTCCCATTTCCACCCCTTCTATCTCTCTCTCTCTCTCTCTCTCCTTATAGCTCTGTCTGTCTCTCCTGTCGATCCATGTCTGCTCATTGCCATCCACATTTGTGCGCCGCCCTCTCCCCCTTCACTGTTGCCTGTCCATTCACCTAGCCCGTCGCCGCCTCTCCACAGCTCGTCGCCGTTTGCACAAGCCGTCGCCCGTTCGTTCGCTACAGCCAGTCGCCGCCGTTTGGTGAGTGAAATTTTTATCGATTCACTCTGAATTTTTTAAAAAAATTATGCTCTGGATTTAAAAGTTATATTATTGATAGAAAAATAATGCTCTGATTTATAGACTCTAGATTTAAAAATAATACACATTTGTTATAACTTGATTGTTAATTCATTTTTTTCCCCAGTGAATGAGGACGTGGAAACAGCAAGTTTGGGTCAAGATATGAAAAGTGATGATGATACTTGGCTAATAGACTAGTGATGATGATCATCACATGGGACCTCTGCTCTTAGATTAACTATCTCGTCTAAATGCACTTCACAATAACTTCAGCCTTGAAGTTCACCCATTTTACTCCATGCCTCGAAGGCATACTACTACAAAGTTAAGAAAGACATTAACAAGGTCAAATAATTATCATTATCAAAAGTCGATGCCTACAACAATCTCCTCAATATGGGCCAGCAATGCCACTATACTGTTACTTCAAGAGATTACGATATCAATGCATGTTATGCATTCAAGCATATACTAACTGCATCAATATGCAATGTGTTTGAACTCATAAGACACGAAGTCTTTCCACGGTCTCAAAGTATTCTAACTCATGCTCTGGCACCAAGTTGTCACTCCCTTATTTTTCAACGTATAATAATAATAATTTATCATAAATAAAAATCTCACAATACTGAATAACCAACCTAATATCTCAAATTATTTCATTAAACGAAATATCATCAAAAGCCAACTTTAAAGATGTTACATCAAAATTAGTAAATTCTCAGCTCGTTACATGTACCAAAAATAGATTACCAAAGTCAAATATTTACATTTCTTTCCAAATACAAGAACTAATTCAAAAATAAATTATATTACATCTTTCAAAATCAATTTCAAGATGCTAGATATCTCCTCTCAAAACTTTAAAACATGCATCATATAATGCACCTCACGCGCTTTATGCTAAGCGTCTAGAACATCACCTATAAAATGATAGAGTGAGTTACACAACCTAATAGGAATGTCTAAACCAATAATATGTGAGTATGAACTTATATGACATATAACATGATTAATAAATAATAACCCAAATATGAACTCATATAAAATACATGATAAGCATAAACAACATACTCAACCATCTTAAAATACTTTTTCGTTACTCATTCAACTGTACCTCAATACCGACTCATTATTCGTTAACTGTTTCACAACACCGGTTCATCATCCATTGGTCATTTCTCTTACCGATTTCTTAGTGCATTGTTAATCTACTATCAAATCAATACTTCTATGGATACTTTTACTCACACTATTATTCATCGCATTCCATGTCTCATAAGCATCGATGATGCCTCTTATTACGCATCAAATAGTTATGTCTTATCGTGATAAAAATATCCAAACCAATTCGGAATTCATACTAACAATTCTATAACAACGATTTACCATCCAACGAATTATTCAATCATATTACGCACAAACATATCATTACATTCTTCTTATCATGGTTTGTCTGTCATCTCTAGCACAACACCCCAAGGTGGCTAGTCATAGTATTATTCCTCTTCCTAACACTCTCTCGAAGGAGGCTAGTACATCTTTTCATATCACCTCTAGCACTTCTCTGAATGAAGACTAATATAGCATTTCACTTCATTCCTAGAACACTCCGAATGGAGGCTAGTTATACAATTTTCGTATTCTAGCAATCCGATAACGTATGTCCACACGTTACATTTCAAGTGTCTCACATTATTCAAGCAAGTCCTAAAGTCCAATGCAATTTAAGCAATTAACGAGATAACAATAGTATACAACATAGATAGCATTTGATTCAAGTTATATAAAAAACAAGTAATGAAAGCTTGAAGAGTAACCATTCACTGACACATTTTTTGCCAATCAATTCTCATCATTTAAAGCCAACGCATCATAACATGTTTTGTATATCTCAGTCGTTCTATCGTAACACATCACATAACTTAGTTCAACCTAAACAGTCAAGACATACTATGCACCACAAACATAAAAGTTATAGTCAATGCCTCTATCTCAAATTACATATGATACACAACACCTCTTGGCAAGACAATGCCGGTCATCCTCTAAAGGGATAAGGGGAAACTTCTCACCACACTAGAGTAGGGTAAACCGTTTCAGGAATGGATTTCACATAGAGTTGGGCCTTTCACACAACCGTCTCACCACACAATTCAAAACCAAGGTCAAACACAAGGCACCCTATTTTGCTAAGTCTTGACATGACAAAATATGCTACACAAGTCATAGTGCTATCCTCACTATCCAACAATCTATTAAATTGATTCTATGTTCACATAACACGACTTATGTTAATCTTCTTTCTGATCATTACACCCAATGATGGTGTCTACACAAGTTATGTCATCTACTAGCCCAAGTAAGTAAAAATAATTGTTGTTCCTAACTTCACTCCCATGGAGGTTAACGCAATACATCATGCCTAGTTCACTTCCCAAAGGGGACTAGCCCATAAAGTCTCATCGTCTCACACTAGGTTTATGGTCTAAACCTTACCTCTATACCTATTCCTACTGTGTCAAAGGCTTATAAGATTCTCAAGTTCATAACGTATATCACAAGTTTTTAACTTTTTGGGAGTACCATAAGCGAATCCACAATATAAGAAACAACTGTTTACACTCATAAACATAGTCTAACGTACTAAACGATGGTCCAAAATCATAATCAAATCATTCCAATTCCTTATAAATTTTTTCAAATATAGGCCTAGATGTACTATGTCAATGCGATATTACCATTCAAAACTCAATAGTCAAATTCATTGCGTTCATAACACATAATGATAATTCTATAAATACACGTAATTCATCATACGAATGTCCAAAATAATAGATTTATCCTCTAACTATAACTATAGGCCATAACAATAATCAAATAGTTTAAAATCTCAAAACAAGGTGTAAATCCTCTGGCAAAGTCGTCCAAAAAGTCACTGGAGTGAACCCAAAGTCGCTAGATGTACATTTGGACAGTAGAAGTCACTAGTAAGTTGCCCAATAAGTTGCTGGAGTGATCTTCAAAACAAGCAAGTCGCTTGAGCTATTTTGACGATTTTAGCACTTTTTAGAAAAGAAATCGCAGATTTGTTTTTTGGATAAAAAACTCATAAAATCAACCAATAACACCATGAAATTAACCAAAATATACTATAAACACATAATAGAGGTGAAACATTCCTACCTTAAGCTTCGGATCATGAGATTTGATGACGAACCAAGAATCCAAGCTTCGCGTATCTCTCGAGCCTCAAATCTTCTCCTCTGAGTTTCGAAAATAGGATCAAACTCTAGATACAAATAGAGCACGTCAAGATTACTTTACATCTCAAAGCAATTCGGGATTGGTCAGTTGAATCGATGAGGATCTTAGAGAGAAAGTAGAGCAAAAGTTAAGGTGAGAGAGAGAGAGAGAGAGAGAGGGGCTCCAAATCGGGTTTCTTTTTCGTTCCCCCGGCCCCCCCCCCCCCCCCCCCCCAAAAATTAGATTTTTATCAAAATCAATGGTCCCCAAATGTCTAAACACCACGTGTAACACGTACGTTTCTAACTTAAGCTCCCAGGCTTGGGTCTCACAACTAAAATCTTGAAACATATTAAATTAAATCAAACACACATCTTGCGATATATTCTAAAATAATATTTTAGATGGCAATAATTTTCTAGGCCCTTACAGAGAGAAGGCTTGACTCTGATAGTTCGGCACTATTGTTACCGTCAGACATCACTACGTGTGTAGAATCAACTTCAGACTCGGACTACCAAACAGTACACGGGTATTGTGAGAAAAATAAGAAAACTAATCATGGGATGTACAGTGACAAGTTAACAGGGCTCGACCATACAATGAGGCCCCCGATCGGTCACTAGAGCTGATGTGACAGTCCCAAGTTCATCAACTCGAGGATTTCGTTCAAAAAACTCAGAAAATTGTGTAATGTGCATCAAGTAACTGGAAAAGAAGAAGATTCATGACATGTAACACATAATGAGTGAATTAGGTACCTGAAACAAGTAAATAAGACTAGATCACATCGAATTTGGGTTGAAATAGAGGATAAAAGTGCGAGAGAGCTTCAATTTAGAGAGAGAATGAATCAATGACTTTCTTTCTCTAGGATTTGCCAATTTGTACTTTGGCATAGTTTTGAAAATGCTCGTGCAAGAAAACGAAGCAATTCGATTCCCCGTCGTTGGATGAATGACCACGATCTAGGAACGACAGTTCGTGTGAGCAATCACTTCTACCGCCAATAGTTTTCTCAAATATACGAGATGGTAAAGTCATTGAGGGAGTGCCACGTGGATCTCAAATATTAGGGCACAATTTTGAAGCTCCAACCAAAATGGGTTCAATTGCTCTCATTAGACAGATTGAGCAGAGGAATTGAGGAACTTTGTGGTAGGCCAAATATGCAGGGGTGGGCCTTCGGCCCAAATACACAATTAACCCATTTGCACTAGGATCGCTGGTTCAGACCTGAAGTTGGAACGATTCAGACAGGGCCGCGAGCTTTTAGCAAGCTTGTCTGGCGTGCCACAAATCTTGTTGGGCGCATGAATCCAAAGCGAGCCAAATCTACTCTATGATTGCTGATCAGGATGGGTCATGGGTCTCACAACTCACATTGTTCGGTCCTGCCACTGAGGGCACTATGCGTTGCCTGCTCAGGGGTGATGTGTCTCCCACATTGCGAGTAGTTACTTGGAAGGACATGCAAACATTACAGTCCAATTTGCAGGGACGTGGAACACATGACGGAAGTGTCATGACTTGTAGTTCACGGCACGATATTTTTCGCCGGTACTTCCAACAGTATGTTGGGTTCCTCTTAGGGATGACAATAATAAAAAAAAACCAATGGTTATCTGAGCCGAACTACTTAATTTTTTTCAAACTGTAACCATTTTTTTCCTCGTGGGTGTGGATATGGTATGGACGAATAAATACCCGTTCGGGTTTGATTCGGTTATAGTTAGCAGAATAACTGAACCATTACCCGAACCGAACTGAACTCGAACCAAACTAAAAATGGCATCGTTATATATATATATATATATATATATATATATATATATATATATATATATATATATATATATATATAAATTTTATA